>CM069859.1:26261693-26324193 GCA_036172795.1 Pelodytes ibericus | reverse complement strand
ATTGGATAGCACTGAACTTAGAGGCACCTTTGAATTATTATTTTTTTTCCCAATGATTAGCCTCGGGGCAACGGTAATATATATTAAAGTAAATATAAATGTATTTCTCATGTTTTCGAAACATGTACAGCATACAAAAAACACGCTTGGTGGAACTGTCCCCTTTAAGTCTAAACAGTATCGTCAAATGCCATTATTTTTTTTTTTAAATTTTAGTTTGATAGAATTAAATCCATGTTGTTTTCTCGCTGTCTTTCATCAAATCCTGTCCAAAAAATAAAATAATAATAATAATAATTTTTCCTGGCACGAAAGAAAAATTTCATGCCACACACAGGAGCAGCCGTGACACAGGTTTTTTTTCGCACCCAGCTGACCTGTTCACGCCGAATACCACTATGAAGGCTCGCCCCCCCCCCCCCCCCTCCTCCATTCCAAAGGGGGTTTCTCGCTGCGGAAAAGAAAAATATGGCTTTGAACAATCGCAACAAACTCCTGTTATCTTGGCTGACAGAGTGGTGAAATATGTGTAATCTTAATCATTCATGCTAATTTACATTTCCAATAGAACTGACTAAGCCGAAGTTAGATAATGTTAGCTCCTTTTAAGGGCAGACAATAAACTACCTCGCAAATCACATGAGCTACTGCCCTTGGGTGCATTCAAATCGAACAATGGCCCGAGATGGGCATTTTGCCACAGAAGAAAGGCCTTTTCTGTACTTGTATAGGAAACATGCTCAAGTGGCACAATGAAAAGACCGTGAGGCTGTACACTATGGAATGTCAATGCTATAGAGGGTTCAGAAAGGTGAGCACCTCTGGCCCTCGCACACAAAAGGGTTAACACTTGCAGAGATAAACACATGCATCAGCTAAACCGTTAACTTGCCACGAACAGCTAACCACACTGATATTTGCATGTATACACAGTTACCGTATGACTAATAGCTGAATGACATTAAGACTTATCGAAAGGTTGCATGACCAAAAACATGTGTTTATGCAATTGTCACCAAAATATGCTCCGTTTGTGCCATAATGCGCCACGATTTTTTGTTTTACAATGAACCTTCACAAAGATCTAATTAATACTCACATACAGTACTATTCAAAGGAAGGTGTGAAAAAAAAATGCTATTTTCAAGAGACACGCTAACCATTATTTTTTAATCAATTAACAAAATGCAAAGTGAGCGAACAGAAGACAAATCTTAATCAAACCATCATTTTTTGCAACAAGCCCTTACCTTCAAAGATTAGACGCTGTGTTCTGTTCAGCTCACTTTTCATTGTGTTAACTGATAATAAAATGAACTAGTAACAGGTCTGTTTTGGAAATTATTCTTATTTTTTCCCCCCATACTTGCCTTTTGCACAGTATTGTACAGAAACCAAACAGCCAATACCAATATATAGAATACATTCCAGGTTTGATTCCCGGTGGGATAGCATCAGTCCTTCATCCTTCTGAATCAGATAAAAGCAGTATCATTGTATTGGGTAATGGTAACATACCCCGGATTTTGGATAATAGCAATATCCTTAAGACAAAAAAAAGATATAATCTCAACATGTCTTTCAGGGAAAAATACTATTTTTTAGTACAAATTAATTATTGTTGCTATTATTTACAATATCATAAAATATGGTTTATTTGGTCATTTTATAGAGCAAATCATGAGCAATCTTGAACAATCTAGAACAGCGGTTCCCAAACAGTCCTTACGTACCCCCAACAGTCTAGGATTTAGAGACTACCTAGTTGTGTTTTAAAAAAAAAACAACAACAACTCAAGTTTAGAATCTAAATCTCAGTTTTTTTTTTTTTTTTAATACATAAGTGGATAATCCCTAAATCATGGACTGTTGGTGGGGGATGGGGGGGGGACTGGTTTGGGAACCACTTATCTACACACCCTATCAAGGAATAGTTTACAGAGAAAGCAGGAGGACAAAGAGTAAACTCCCCAACTGCACATCTTTATGTGGGCAATCCCATTGGCTGGCATATCATAAAACACATTTTAAGCATGTGCAGTAGCCATACCACTTAAGCCATGCCTCTGCATCACTGGTGAGGTTCACTGGCATGTATGACATTGACAGTCATCTCATAAATGCCAGTCGTAAAGTTTAATGATGCATGGGACTTCCACTTTGGGTTAAAACCTTAATCTATTTAGGGTTTCCAAAAATACACCTGTGAATTCCAATACACGCAAACCTGGTCCTCCTCCTAAGGATAAATAAAAACAGGTTTCTTGTTGCAGTTGTAGACAATGTCAGCCCACACTGAAAGTTACCGTACATGCAAAGTATTATTTAATCAAACACAGCTTACACAGACATATTAGCCTCACTCGTGCTGACAACTTCAATTAAAATATTTTTACTTTATAACAAAAAAAAAAAAAAATGACTGCTACAATTGTTGCACAACATCTGGTTGCAATTTTTTTATGTCCACAGCATCGATTTTACAGATTTATAGGGATTTATAATCGGTTTTCAGACTTTGTTTTTTTTTTTTTTTTGCTGTGAGGGATACTTACATATAAACATTTGTCTGCACTTTAACTTTTGTTAAGTATTTTGATTTATCGCCAATGAATCTATTCAGCTCTTTTTTCAGTTTACATTACAAGCTCAACACAATAGAGGTCAGTATGTGTAGTAGGTATGTACATATTTGTATCCCACACTGGAGGATCTGACACCTGATTGGCTGCCCCCTGAGGCAGTGCTCTCGCTCTCTTATGGGCAGACTGGAATGTTGTATTTGACCCAGTGCATTGACCCCACCGACATATTTATGTAGCCCCACCCACTTTCAACAGCCATTTCCTGTATGGGGCAACATATGATTTAGTCACTCCCCTCCTTTAGTACTCTATGTTAGATACTATATATCTATTACTTACACTGTTTTAAAAGCAGAAACAGCGTGTAAGATGTATATTATACAATTATTCTTTAAAGGGCAACTGTAGCAAAATATTAAGTTGTGTTTAATTAAAGGATTGCATCAAATGTAGGCATTCAATATAGAAAATCTAGAAATGATTTAAAGAAAGAATACAAATAAAGTACCTTATTGAGCCATCTTTAACCTATATGGCTCCACCAGGAGGCAGACATTTTGTCTAGAATAATTACTGATCTGAACCAAGGTGAGTCTGACCCAAGATTCTAAACAACATGTCTGCCCCCTGAGAGAACGATATGGAGTAAAGAAGGCTCAATAAGGAACTTTATTTGTATTCGTTCAGTAAAGATTTCCTTTATAAATCATTTACAATTGATAAAATCTTTCAATTGTACATAAGTTACTTTTTTTTGCTACAGCTGTCTTTTAGCAAATAGGTCTGGCTTTTAAAGTTGCAGTTACACCAAGAGAATTCAAAATTAGTATTCGATAACCTTTGCATTAAGTAAAGAGAAATGATCACATCTGGTTTTTAAGTCATCTTTCCCCCCCCCCCCCCCCCCTCTTTACCCTCAAACTATGCAGTTTATCACTGAGAGGTATATCCTCTGGCAATGGCCATTATTACAGATTAGGAGTACATACATAACAAGAGTGACAAAGTATAGGGCCTGATCAATTTATTTTCACACATAAAAATAAACAAGTTTACAGATCTCTTGGTAAGTTAAATAGCTGTATATCATAAATACTTCAGGTAGGTGGCACTGAATGCTTAAAGTGACCCCTGTACACTGTTACTGTAATATACATATCAGATCGTCAAACTAATGGCTAATGATGCTGTACATTCTATTTCAATCTCCACTAGCCAATCATGATGTTTCTTCACTCTGATACGTTTGTATCACATTTTTCTTCCAATTAGTTTTACCCTATATCCCACTTTAAGTACTCTGAATAGTATTAACATTTGAAATTAAACACTGCGCCAAAGTCCATCGGAAGCACCTCACAGAGCACATGGAAGGGTGATTGAGAAAAGCTGGTCCGCCGAGAAGGGGCAGAAAAGTATAGAAGGACGAGGAGCTAAGAATAAATATGATTTATGCAAAAATACAGATTTAAATATATATTATAGTAGTATATATACATATATCAGTGATGGATAACCTAGGTATTCAAGATGTTTGGGAACGATATTAATAAAATTGGCATCGATTATGCAAACAATGAAACCTATTTGCAGATTAGTAACATTGTTAGATCCTATGCTGTTTGTCTTTTGTACCAAGGTTCAGTTCAGTTCAGTTATCAATTCCTTCACAGTTATTAAAAACAGTCTTAAACAGATATAATTGTAATCTAGGGGGTGTGAAAAAAAACACACATGAATTTTAAAGTTGAGTGCTTATTTTTTTCCCACTGAGAAAGAGTGTGAGCAGAATAGAAAGACGTATCTTTTTGGTGTAAATACATAACAATGTGTAGTTAAAAGGAAAATATAGATCAACCAAGGAATTGTATAAAAAACGAAACTAGAAACATCTACCATTTCTCATGAGACCAGATCGAGATAAACAGCGGACTCGACTAAAATGTATTCTCTCTGAAGCGCATTGCGATAGTCTGTGCTGTGGAGGTTATTCCAGTCTGTATGTATCTTCAAAAAGAATGAAATAATTACATTTTAAAGTATCTTAAGACGTCTGCCTGTGTATGAAAACACACACACGTACATACATTTATATATTTATTAGCCATTAAACAACTGAAGTCTTTATAAAGGTGCACTATATTCATTTTTTTCTTTCTTATTTTTCCATGTAAATGTAGCCTTTTGTAAACTTGGTCCTCCGTCTGTGGCTGTCAAACCCCTGGCCAGGTAGTAAAAAAAATTGTTTCATAACATGTCATTTAGAGAGAGGTCTGCCATTATTGCAGGGATTCCCTATTAGATATCTCTGATTGAACTTATGAATTATCATTAAAAATATAAAAAAAATAGGCAAAAAAAACTGTATATGATTTCAAATAAGATATATATATATATATGAAAAGGATTTATTTACAGAAGGAAATTATTTTTAAAACATCCAAAGGATTTTAGGATATATAGAAAACAACAAAAAACAAAAGTTTGTTTCCCGAAGTGTAACGTTATCAAAGTAGGCATTGCCATTTTGTCCCTGTTAGAGAAGTGGGAAGTGATCGCCGGTATCTCAATGAGTCACAATTTGGAAACTCTGTTTAATTGTCAAACAAGCAAGTCTTGGTCATTCCAGAAAAAAAAAAAAAAAAGGTAAAAATAAATAAATCTTTTATATATTGGCAATGCATACCTCCCAACTGTCCCGCTTTTTACGGGACAGTCCTGGTTTTGGAGTTATGTCCCGCTTTTCAGGTCAGAGGCAGAGCTCAGTGGACTCAGGACCGCAATGTCCCAGACACCAGAGAATGCTTACTGGGCATGCGCAAGTAGCGATCCTGGCTTCAGAAGCCAGGAACAAAAATGGGTGACAGCGCTACTGCTCATGTGTGGTAACCCCCCTCCCCAGACCACGCCCTCTTCCCAGACTCCGCCCCCCGTTGTCCGGAGTCACGGGGAGCAAAGTTGGGAGGTATGACATTGCGCGGAATGCATTGCATTAATTAATAAGTGTTTATATACGTGAGCATGGGAGCAAATAGACACGCTCCACCTCAGCCCCATGTAAAGAATTCTGAGGGTACAGCACATTCCCCGATTAAAATAATCATATATATATATATATATATATATATATATATATATATAAAGTGGTTATAGAAGGGTCACATATATATGCATAGATTATTAGATATAATTTTATACAAATATGCATTATTTTTAATGGCAACTTTAATATATACTAATTGTTCCTTAGTATATTTCTTTTTTCGTTTGAGGGGTCCTATTATTAGGGCAGTACAGAATCAAGTACTGAGTGCTATCACTCTGCAATGCCTATGTATGTATTGCATCTCTGGGACAATGAAGAATAAAAGATTCCATCCAGCAATGTATTAACCAGCCTAGTTATGTTTTCATTTTTTTTAGGAGTCAGGGAAATAGTACTTTTCATAGATTTCCATGTAAAACAAATCAAGACTATTTGAAATGTCTCTTGTCAATTAATATTATTAACCTGCTGCTATACGGTGGGTTGACAGTGTTCATTGCCCCCACTTCTCTGGGAATAAGGCTAGCGGACATCAGGGCTATATTCTGACTTTAGAATCAGAGGCCACTTAAAGAATAATTCAGCTGCAACGAATGGCATATTTCATTACCAGAAAGTTTAATAAAAAGGAACAATCCAACTGTCTATAGGCTTTAATAATTATTTATGTACTATTAAATTCTAATTGATGCATGAGTGCTTCAGTGACTGTGTAGTAAATGAATTAATTGCTTGTTTAGCATGCACCGGCCACTGGGGCCTACTGATCGGAGAGAGGACTTTCTTTATCCGGAGTTGTGTCTCTGCGGCAGTCGTTCTTTGTGACTTAGCAGCTCATTGTGGTAATGTTACAAAGCAGAAATAAATTAATTTTCCTTATTTATAAGTGAAGTCACCAGGGTTCTCTCTCTCTCTCTTGTTTTTGGAGTACGCGCTGGGTGCAATGAATACTAAGATAATCCTTCACAGTACGGCTAATGATATCGTCAGTATTACAGGGCACAGCTCAGAGACTCGGTTTGTTTGCTCCTGGGGTGAAACGACTGGTAATAAGAAAAACAAAAGCCTCGCGACAGTAGGCTTTATGTCCAAACATAATCTAAAACGTCAAATGATCTATAACACACAGGCAGGCAAAGATGGAGGGCAAGGGGAGGGTGGGATTACCGGAGAGCACAGGTAAATTAGGAACATGTGAGGGTGTGATAAACCAATGCAGATCTGTGAACTAAAATGCACCTACTGTATTCAAGTTTGGGCCTATGTGAACAATGGACATAAAGAACTATTTGACCCAGATAACTCATAACACATGAGTAACTAGAGTAACTATGCACATATATGCCTGTTTGTGTATATACATATATGTTTGCGTATTTTACATTTACTCTGTTCCCCCCCAAACATTTTTAGCAATGGACGGGGAGTGGCCTTAGAAGAGGGGTTTCAGCACAACTCCAAAGGTCCAGTAGAAAAGGCACTCAAGCAAGCCACTCAACCGGTGAGGCAGTCAACCACACATAGTTAAAATTTCTAACGAAGAGCAGAATTCTTACTCCTCTGGCGTGTCCAGAGACTTGGGTCAGCAGAGGTAGAAGTCGGGATTATATGGCAGGACATGCCCATAGTTCTACATCGATAGAGAGATGCATTTGATTGATTCGAGACAAATATTACAGATATATTGTAGTTATACATTGTGCAGTCTCTTCATTCTACCACTGTTCATTCTTTGTATGCTGCCTAACTGGAATTTAACAAGCATGACCAATGAAGAAGAATGAATATTTGGCTCCTTAGGAGTCCATCATGTATCTGCTGAGGTTTCTTCCAACACAAACCCCTCCAAAGTTGCAGCAAACTGGTCATTAAGTGTCTTCAGAAGAACAGTTTGAAAGAGAACAGCATAAATTACTGCCAAGCGCACGGCAAGTGCTAATAAATGTATGTAGATATTTTTAAACATCATCTAAATGTCTATTTTTACGGCACTCCCGTCACCATGTGCAAATGAGGGGGAAAGAACACATAAAATTCAGTATTTTTTATTGTGTAATAACTTCACAAAGACAAACTAGTGTATGAGAAAAGTGTGCATTATTTATAAACTTTTTTTTCTTTTCAATAATGACTTTAAAAAAAAAAAAAAAATAGTTTCTCTATGACACACAAACTTTCTGGGCCATTTCCAAAGCTCCCTCTGGGTCTCCCAAAAAAATGATATCTTCCCTTTATTGGAGAGGTTTCTTCTGAAAATTAAAAATACTCTGGGCATTTCAGGCTCCTCTAGCTTAACGTAAAAATCATTAACTAAACATTATTTATTGTGTGTACATAAATAAAAATGAAGCTGCACATTGTGTTTGCAGAATTGCAATTGAATGCACAGATTAAAGGGACAGTGTTTATACTGTGACTGTATATGAAAAACTATAGATAATTTTTCAGCATTTTTTCTTCTCTACATTCACAGCATACTCAATGTTTAGGCTGACAGATTCCTTTAGAGAGGTAATGAACATCCCAGGTGGAATTTTAATCACACAGAAGACTGTGTTTCAAAAGGCCTTTGCACGGAGCCACGGAGGAGAGGAAGGTCTTCCTACTAAGCTATGTGACTTGAGCAAACCACAGGGCCTCATTTAAATTACACTTTCAATGGAATAGAAGTGGTCTTCTGTCTCGTTACAAAAAAAAAAAAAAAATGTCCTCCCTCTTTGAGAATAAAATGTGTTTCTTAAAATCTCTTTATTCACAGAGGATATTGCCAAGTTTACATAAGATTTAGTCTAAAACCTGATTAAAAAAAAGTATTGCCTCGCTATTAAGATCCTAGGTTGGCAGTTATTATACCTATTACAAGTATTGCAGATACGTGAAGACACTTCCCATATTTATATTTAGTAGCCTGACCTTTGTGCAATACCTAGAGGTAGAACAGAGCACGTTTCGCTACACGAAACCCAAACACAGATCAAAAGCGCTGTGATGGATCGTATGCACTTAGCTACAGAAAGCAGTCCAGTCAGCAAGACTAAACCTTCCCCTCGCCCCCCCCCCCCCCCCCCCCACGAAAATCAATGACAACTAAACCAGGCAAACAACGCAGTGGGGTCCTGTTAAAAATCCACTAGATGTTCAAAACATATCAAAGCCCCTGGAAATCAGAGTCCAACAGATCCCGGCAGTTAAAGCGCCAATTTAATGTATTTATTTTGGAGGGTGGGTTCGACATTAACCCCTATATCAGCACATCCTAACATGTATTGAAATTCCTTATTAATTACAATTACAGACAAGGAATGGATATACCTGGGAAATGTACGGATATTGCTGACACAGTGCCCCAGAGGTTCTCTGAATCCAGGGAGGGGCGACCTAACCAAAAAAAGTAGCAGTGTGGTCTTTCTGGGGTGGGCAGAGCCAAACATCACTTTGCCTATAAAGGGAGTAGGGGGGCACGGAGGTGCCTGTGGACTTTGTGGTGGCTCTTGGCTTTTGCACCCACATACATGCCCATACACGAGTACTTATATGTTCATTTACATGAAATACACATATAGAGAACTACAGAAACATTGTATAATAATAACAACCATTGTTTAACCGGGATGTTACTTTTGCCCAACATCCAGGGCTTGTTACTATTACTCAAATTAATGGTCCTCATTTTATCAACCTCGGCAGGATGAAGAGCTGACTCAAACCTGCTGGGAACAAAGCAGATTCTACAGATATTGTCTTTGTCCCATTGAGCTATCGGCCCAGCTATGCACTTATGCTATATGGATCTAAAAAATGGTTCTGCTCTATTAAAAAATATCTCATTATAAACAAGACTGCACAAGCAAAAGGTTTGTAAAGTTTGAGAAGGGGTCGATTATTCACTAAGACGGTGAAGAAATAACCAGTGAAAACCAATAACCACTACTGGGCTTTCAAGGTACATGCATGCACCCTAATATAAGGATTGATAAATTGACTCAATATCCCAAATGGAAGTCACGTTATTATTGAGTTAGTTAGGACAGCTCTGCAGATGAGATACTGTATGTACTATGATAGATCGATCTTAGCCTACAACCAGAATCCATCATTATATTAAGCTAAATGAATTAGAAATGTTACTCTCCCTCCCTGGAATGAACTGTTTGGGTAAGTGCTTTATCCATTGCAATCAGAAGCAAAATACAAAATCTTTCCAAAGGGAACATGCTAACAATCAAAAAAAGGATGATCACTCGACCAAATCAGAATTTTAATTGCAAAAATAGAGATTGCATTGGCTTTAAACCAATAAAATGAAGCAGGTTAGTAATTCCAAATCTTCAAGAGCAACCCAATATAAATTTTAAGTGAACACACCAGAGCAAGATCATTTTCTATAATTAAAATATATACTTATACTGTGACCTGACTTGGAGTATTGTACACAGTACTGGGGAGTATTGTACACAGTACTGGGGAGTATTGTACACAGTACTGGGGAGTATTGTACACAGTACTGGGGAGTATTGTACACAGTACTGGGGAGTATTGTACACAGTACTGGGGAGGATTGTACACAGTACTGGGGAGGATTGTACACAGTACTGGAAAATATTGATACTTTGACGAGTGTTCAGAGAAGGGCAACAAAACTGGTTCATGGGTTGAAGGATAAAACTTACCAGGAAAGGTGAAAAGATCTTAATATGTATAGCTTGGAGGAAAGACGTAGCAGGGGGGATATGATAGAAACATTTACATACATAAAGGGAATCAACTCAGTAAAGGTTGAGAGTATATTTAAAAGAAGAAAAACCACCACAAGTTGGTCTCAAATTAGAGGAGCAAAGGTTTAAAAGTATTATCAGGAAGTATTACTCTACGGAGCAAGTAGAGGATGTATGGAATAGCCTTCCAACGGCAGTGTTAGAGGTGATTGCAGTGCATGCATGACATAAGTATGAGGCTACCCTAGATATAATATAAGGACAAGGAGTAATAAAAGTAATGGAGCAGACTAGATGGGCCAAATGCTTCCCATCTGTCATCACATTCTATGTTTCTATTTTTAATCAGTGCAATCCTCAGGCACTGTGCTAAATGTGGAGCTTACCTGCCAATATCCTAGTAATGAGTCCTGGGAATTGGCAAGGGCGGAGCCAAAATGGTATAGTGTCATATTATGTTGTAATCCTGCAAGACCAAGTTCCAGCCTACTTGGAACAGATACATATGAACACAATGGCCCCTGCCCACATTCTGACCAGGATGGAACAGACTCTGACAGGTGTCAAAAAAAAAGAACTGTCCTTTGAAATCCAGGACTTGTCAACTATGGTGGAGCAATGGGCAAACACATTCCACAGGCCCTTAGATTGACTGTGCTTCATACACAAAAGCTCTTCGAAAGATGATAAATAGAAATTAATCATCAATGGTTATCAAGTGGTTCATGCTTACATTTATGGGAACTTAGGAGCGCCAACTGTGAAGTCAGCCTGGTCAACTTGTACCACAACTCTATATTGTCATACTCACAAGATACCTATACCCTTCGCGTTGCATACACCCATTTACCCCTCTCTGCATGTTTTCAGGGGAATTCAGGACAATTAGCTGGAACACATGACTAGTAGGAGATGTGTCCTGCTGTCAGGGTCACACGCAGTCAGAACACATCGCCTGTGTGCCTGTACATATGTGTACCAAGGGCGTATAGAGCCCCTGAGCGACAGATGTGGTGGAGCACACCTAGCACATATGGCGCATCCGCGTCTGGCGTGTACACATGTATTTTTCTTTCAGTGGCGTGCTGCCCCTTGGTAAACCGGCTTGAAGCTTATTTTCTAAATATGTATCACTTCAGCCAGATCACACATTTACTGTAATGAAAAAGGGAGTTATTTCATTATACCTGTGACAGTCACGAGGAGGCAGGCGGAGGACGGAGGGGGTGCACCTTCTCAGAATTCAGAGCAAGAAATCAAACTGTAAAATATGCATGGTTATGGTTTTGTTGCTGCACATCAAGCTAATGAAATGTGATTTCAGTCTGACAGCAGAATAAATGTTTCAGAAGTGCTTGTTTAATAGTATTTCTAAAATATTATAGCCATTAAATCATAAGCACTTTTCAGTGCGGTGTTACTGTGCACAGGAAGCCAGAAAACATGATGCAATTAAAACGTCCGAATCTCTTTAAAAACATCCTCAAATAAATGAAAGCCTATCGAGCTGCATTATTAGGGCTGTTTATCAAATGTAAAAGTAAAGGACACTTGCACCAATTAGTATGGCATTTTGCTTGCACGCGTAGCATACAATTTACTAATGATATTCCTTAAAATTCCGAGCGCCGCTGGATAGACAGCCTGCTAATCCACCAGGGACAACCTCAATCTACGCAAACAGACACACATCTGCACTGGGCAGACGAGAACCAATATGTCAAGTCTTCAGACCCTAGCTAGAGTGAGGCAGCTAATGAAAGAGATTGTTTGATACAGTATGGATATAATGGCCTTGACTGTAATCTTGCCCAGTTTGGCTGGGCCTCCAAGGCTGTGCCAAGCCACGTTGTCTCCTCAGCCCCAGTGCCAAAACCTGCTAACCAGTCCCTTTTGTGCAGTCCTACCCACTTTCAGTATTGGGGGGGGGGGGGGGCTCCATACACAGCCCAAGGTCATTTCTTTGAGATGTAGAGAAAGAATGCCACAATGCTAGGAGTTGTACAAAAGTATACTAGGTATAAAATTAATTTTCAGCATTTTGTTTTTTCCACATTTTCAGTATAAACATTGTTTAGGTGACCGAGACCCTCTAATAGCCCCCAGAACACATGATTATTGCAGATGGTCTAGCCATTCTTACACACATATTGCTTCTATATTGCTGGAGCAGCATGGATTCAAAATAGACATTGATTGGTAACTTGCTATATTGGACATTATCCCAACATGTTTAATGTGTGCATTTTCTGTACTGTATTAAACCCATGTCCATTAAAACTGTATCATTTGCTTCCAAAAAAATGTATACCAGGTATGTTAATCTGGTGGTCCTGGGTGTCATTATAGGGTCCAACCACTGATCAACAAAAACTAAGTGATCCATTAATTTAGTTAACATTTCACATTTTTTAAGGGAGTCCCATGCGGTACCAAGTCAAGGGCAATGTCCAAAACTAGCAATTTTGAAAACCACAGTACCATAAATATAAAATAACTAAAGGACAAACACATAAGAGGAGTTTTTTTTTTTTGGGAGGAAAATTAAAATTCTCTCTCATATTAAGTCTGTTTATATTGGTAAATATTTATTGCACTGAATCATTTCAATACCTTTCTATCGAGGTTTTAGGCAAACGGATTTTGGCTGAAGATCTCAGCAGGAGTAAACGCACGGCCCAATGTCACCCTTCCAACCATCTGCTGAGAGTTCAAAAAACAGGTCTGCTCTCGGCTTGTGTTGTTTACTACTTGTCCAGACACAATTACTGAGAAGTCAAGTACATAGTACTCTATCCTGCTGATTACCTTGCATCACCCTATTGCATTTAAACACAGCCTTAAAGGGACACTAAACCTTTTTTTTCACTTGTGCTTATAATATAGAAGCACAAGTGATATTGTAGTTGTTCCTATTGTGAGGATAAACTGGCGTGTTCTTTTGATAGTACACGCCAGTTTATCCTCTGACCGACAGCTGCCATGCTTCCATAGGAAGCAGGTAGCCATCTGGTCGGCGACCGGCTCTCTCTGCTAGTGCAGACAGAGAACCTCGTTTTTGTATGGGATCAGCAAGGGGGGACCTTAACTAGTTCCGTCCTGCTGATCCCATGCAAAAACAAGGGCCCTCCTACCATTCGGCAGTCAGAGCAGGGCGAGCCCAACCAGGAAGTGCTATGTCTCGCATGTGAGTCACCGCTGATAGTAAACCCGCGTGGATCTATTAAGATACATGTCGGGTTTACTTAAAAGTCCCGGGACATGTTTTGTTTAACCCTTGCTTCCTAAAGGTATCAAGGGTTAAACAAGGTTTAATGTTTGTTTGAATATTATAAAATATTTTTGATCAGCAATTATTGCAAAAAGAAAAAAAAAAAGAAGAAAATTGTAAATATGTATACATTTATTTAGATTCTGATGATGTGGTTTTGGCAGGGTGAGAAGGGGGCAGGGCTATGGGAGGTCAGGCGGTACTTCGTGACCACACAAAATTAAGCTTTAGATAACCCAGTACAGCCAACCGGGTGTCTGGAGCTTACCTCTTTCACGTTAAAAAAAAACAGGACTGTTCTGTAAAATCTTAGCCTGTCGACTAGGATATACACATGCAGGGGCCTTTAAAGTAACTCATCGAACTATTGCACTACTGTTAAGTATCTACTCATCCTACCTGAAGAGAAATCCCATTCTGGCTGTAGTCTCAGATGCATGTTATTGCAGACTTTCTTGCAGGTGGTCCTGGGTATAGTTATGTAACACAGTGTTGCACCAGCCTGCCTGACACAGATGCTTTATATGTTTCTTAAACATGTACAGTGTAAACACAAAGCAGATTGTGCATACACTGCAAAACACTGAGGACAGGACCCCAAAAAAAACAGGACTTGCCCAGCAAATTCGAGCAAGTTGGCAGCACTGTAATTGTTCTTGGTCGATTTTAGACCCGTGCAATGGAATTTTCACAGGAATGTGCTACAATTGTATCCCTTTAAGTTTTAAAGTAGCCCTGTGCAGGCTGTTGGTGACCCAAGTATTTTTTTTTTTTTTTAATACTGAAGAAAATCGACACTACCAACGCAGCACGTTCTCTGCTCTTCTATGAGTTTAAAAAAAATGTTGTTCTGCTCAGAAGGAATTACTTATTTAGGGTAATTTGTCAACATGAATTCTGGTCTACATTTAAGTAGCAACAGAAATATAATCTGAAAAGCTGTAGTGAGATTAGTTTGCTGCTCCGATGCAACAGGACGCCGATTGATTTGTTACAAATATTCCAATGAGGCACGTTTTGTGATAAGCAAATCACCTCGGAACAACCGTGTGCAGCTGGAGTTTGCACATTTGCCCTAGATGCCCTCACATGTCACGTACAGAAAGGAAAGCAGCTGTGTACATCTTAATTCTTTGCAAAGTACCCTGGAAACCAAAGATGCTATTACCAAATAGAAACCACTTTCAACTTTTTGTTTGCAATTTAGTTTTCTTTTTTTGAGAGGAGGGAAGAAATGTTAAAAAAGAGCTAGTGGCTTAATTTTTAATAATCTGAACTCACCTATACACATCTATCCATCTATCTACCTATACGTACCAATATAACGTGTGAGCATGTTTATTAAATGTTACTCTGTCCATGAAGGGACACACTGTGAACCAGTAGAAACGTTTTGCAACCTGATCTTTGAACACCCACCTTATGTATCTCCTGACCCCCACTCTCTTTAGAGTGTAAGCTTGCCAGCACGGTTTTCTGTAACTCCCTTTCATGGTTTGTACCAAGCACTGCATCAATTGTAGCCACTATATAAAATCAATGTTACTGTAAAGAAACACACACACTAATTACTTTTACAACTACTAAGAGGGACTTAAAAACAAACAAACATGGAAGAACGCTAGTCCAGCCATGGATGCAAGGATGGTTTGGAAGCATTCCATTCAGGCAGTGTCGGAAGATTATGCTCTCGCTGGGGTTTACCGTTTTCTGCCTATCATGCCTCTAGTGGCCACATGTGGAATTGTGTGTTGAATGGAGGGAGGCTGCTGATCTCCAATCCGAACAGCAGAAGGGGAGGCTATACAAGGAACATTTATTTATTGTTAATGCTACATAAGGAGTTTTACTTTTAGATAGCCCCGGTCAGTGTATACAAGGGGAGGGAGGGAGGAGGGAGGGAAGGGGCACCAGAGCAACAAAGGGAGGGAGGGAGGAGGCACCAGAGCAACAAGGGGAGGGAGGGGGGAACCAGAGCAACGGGGGGAGGGAGGGGGGAACCAGAGCAACGGGGGGAGGGAGGGGGAAGAGAGAAACAAAGGGGGGGGGAAGGGAAGGGAAGGGAGGGGGAGAGAGAAACAACACTAAGGGGGGGAGAGAGAGAAAGCTGGGGACAAGGGAAAGAGGGAGGCAGCATTGGCACATAAAAGGAAATAAAAACAAGAAATGCATTTTTTGATATCATCATTTTTGATTAAAAAAGCAATTTACATGTGAATATATACAAGTTGAACTTTTTTCCTATAGGGTAGTCTTATATTCAGGCTTTTAGTTTTTTTCCTAAAGGAATATCCAAAGTTTGGGGGGTCGTCTTATAATCAGGGTCGTCTTATAATCGAGCAAATACGGTAGTTACAGGGGCAGCAACAAGGGTTGTCAGGTGCCCATTTTGTACCTGGCCAGCCCCATGCTTTGGTTCTCTGTTGTGGGAATAAAATGAAGGCAGTTACATTGCTTTCTAGAGAAGGATGCAGTGATGTTTTTGTGGTGTCCAGGATTGCTAGCGGCGGTTGTTTTTTCAGTCAGAAGCATCTAGCAACCCCAGCCACAGGGGGAGGCCTACTACAGCCTATGACAATTAGGCAGCCCTGTTATATAAAACAGCAGTGGGCTTTATAGTGATGCTGAAATTAAATATTACTCTTAACTTTGTATTGCACTGCTAGCCATCGCTTTGATACATATTGATATATAGCTACTTTGCAGACTAGTTTTTCCAATTGACAGGAACTCGTACAAAGGACAATTTGGGGTTGTGCCCCTCCTGTTACATCTTTAGCAAAGTTGGCATCACCATTAAATGATGGGCAACCTGATGCAAATATAGCCACTCTATTCTATAAATGTCTTAACACATATCTAAAAGCATAAAAGCACAGATCTTCAACTTGCAATTGCCCAGAACATTAAAAAAAGCCTTTAAATACGTATAAAATCACTGGCATTCCCTCTCTTCTAAGCCACGCCCCTGACATTCAGAGCGGTCGTCGAGCATGTATGTGAAGAGCCAAGATAACCTGTTGTACCTGTGACGCGTCAGTTTGAACAGGTAAGCAGTTAGAGCATGTCCACCAGTAACAAGAAGTGTTCTGTAATATTCCTTGTTTAGATCACATTCAAGTTTTTAAAAAATTTACCCAGAACCATTGAATTAAACTGTCAATGCTACAATGCTGGTATAAATTCCAAAATGGAATGCTTAAATAAGTTTTCAGACATAAAATCCATGGCCCTATTCCTGCAGTGTAAATTGAGATATTTGGCCCCAGATATGTTATCTAATTGACTCCATCTCAACCCACGCCCAAAGCCACCAACAATTCCCATCATTTTCTTGGCTTCAAAAGTCCGAAAAACCTCCTCATGAATCAACTCCCTCCTCGCAAGAAGAGCATGTGGTTCTGATCCGATATTTGGGAAATCAATAAGACTTCTCTGGCAGCTTTCGAGAAAGGACTGGTAAAAGAGAAACTGTATTGAGTTTTGGCATGCTGCAGGCAATTGTACAACCGGGGGGAAAAAAAAAATAAAAAAAAGAGGGAGGAAGAGGACATACTTCAAAAATCTTAAATCTGCTAAACCAAGGAGGGGTTGGCAACGTCTTATTATATAGTCTGAATGCATAGGAAAAAATATAAATTACGTTTTCTCAATAAAATAGCAAAAAAAAAATACAAACAAAACACAGGACAAGAGAAATAAAAAGAGCACAAGCACACCAAAACTCAAAAAGAGAATGCAAGTACTTTAATCAAAACACTACCATTTTTTTATCCCTGAAGAGCATTTACATCCTGATTAATGTATTGTTAATCACGTAGAATTGGGTTAACACGTCTACATATGTTGCTTTAGTAATGTGCTATTCAACTCTGGCAGGAGATATTCTTTCAAGAAAGTGGGGCTAATTCATTTGTTTTCACCTTAGCGTTTTTGTTATGGTGTACAGGCAACAAGCCTCATGTGGCCTTTTTTCCCGAAATCTGAAAGTGAGCCAAAAGAAAGTACGTGCTTAGAAGTGTTGAAAGAAAGTCCTATTCTCTGCCCAGGGAACTGTAGCTAATACAGGAAATGAACACAACTTTTCTGTAAGTCATCCAGCTTCTGAATCAGCTGTTCCTTACTCAAAGTCTCTTTTTACAAAACCAAAAAAAAAAAAAAACTTTTCCTGCCAAAATATCAGAGATACAAAAAAAAAAAAAAAATGTTATTTTGTTTTCCCCCTCCTGGTTTCAGCATCCATTTGGTGCTGTGCAAATCTAGCATGAACTGTAATCTGCTTTGTTTTAACAAGTGTAAATTATCAAAGTTTGCATATCGAATTAAGCCTGATGAATTCTGGGCTTGTTTTAGAGTTCAGGCCAAAGAGGCCCAAAGTCCCTGCATTGTACTTGGCAGAGGTCCAGAGTTCGTAATAAAGTGTTAAGCAGAAGACAGGAAATACTAGAGAAGTCGTACAATGTTATGACAATGTTTATAACTTTTACAGTCAGGCCTGGCTGCACATCTGCATAACATCAGACTTTTCTGGTCAGGCCCACAGAGAGGAAGCCATTTCTTTCTTTGGCAGTGATTTGCTTCAGCCAGATGTTATCACATTAACCGATATCTTTTTACCGACCAGAAAAAAAAAGAAAAAGTCGTCTTTACATTTCAAAAGAGGAAATGGGAGTTCTCTTGTTTGCAAGAAACAGTACAATAAATTAATTGTAGCCTGCATGTGATTTAGCATGACAAGATCTAAGACAGTTCTCAGACAATGGCATGTTTTCACTTTGATGTGATAACATTAGATCTACATATTGTGCATAGGAAACAGACTCCCGCTGTGGCGGAGAAAAACAAGACTTCATGGGTGTTTTGTTTTTTAATAGTCAGAGTATGCGACGTATAAGAAGCTGTAATGTGTGCTCTGCGTAGGGTACCCGATGCTTAAATCATTTTTAGCAACAAATTGTATATGTCAAGTCCATGAAATGTACTGAGGAACTAATGAACAATGACAAGGAGGTGAAGACGCAGACAGAGAAAGTATGCGCATAAATAAACACACAGGGCATCAGTATCCTGAGCGGAGTTATTCAACAAAGACAATGTGAAAGTTACAAAGTAGCAAAAAAAAAAACAGCAGGTTATAAAACGTATGTTACATACGTTTTATAACCTGCTGGGGTTTTTTTTTGCTACTTTGTCACATCAAGGGCCTGAAGAACTCAGTAATGTGCAGTCAAAGAAACGGTAGGAAGGATAACATGTTAAACAGATTCAATGAATGGCAACTTCCCTTTAAAGAAGCAGTTCCACCAACCGTGTCCAAAATATGTTTCGCCATAAGTGCTCTATCATGTAAAGAAAAGTAAAGAATAAACCCATACCTGCCTTACCAATTTTTTTTTCTCAATACTCCTCAATCACCATAAACTGCATTTATAGTGTAATAGATTTATGCTGTTGCTATAGCAACCGTCCTGACTATCTCTCCAAGCCCCTCCGTATTGGATGTCACTGAATTCCAAGGCCCCCGACAAAATTCTATTCGATGGAAAACTACAGGAGAATGTTTAATGGCCCCCTCTCTTTGGAACTCCCTTCCGTGGAGCATCCAGCTCTCTCCTTCCTTTTCAAACTTTAAAAAGTCCCTCAAAACTCATCTCTTTAACAAAGCTTAATACCCAACCCACTAGAATACCGGTTTATTTACCTCTAGCTAAACCCATCTAGCTCTCGCTGTCCTCAATCACTGTTAATATCAGGTAGCGTACAAATGATCCAGCTAGAACGCACACAATTAATCTTTGGCCTATCCCACCTAGTGCCACCCATCCACATTAATGTTACTACAACTACAATCCCTCTGACCTCTTCAATACCTTATGTGTCTCATGGACCCCATTCCCTCTAGATTGTAAGCTTGCGAGCAGGGTTCTCTACCTCATGTACCAGTCCATACTAGTTTGTCTAACTTAGTATGTAGTTCCCTTCTATGCTCTGTACCCAGCGCTACGTAAATTGTGGAAATAATTGGTAACGTAATGTAATCGAGGAAAAAAAATACGTGCATTTTCATACAACTTATTTTTTTGATCGGACATGAAGAGGTATTTAAGTTGTTTCACCTTCAATCATACACCTGAGCGCTGTTTTTGTTTTCTCTTTTATTTCGTTGATATTAGGAGCCATGGCTCCCTGGCTTTTTCGACATTTGTCAAGCCCTGAACTAACCTAACCAGATGTTACGCCTAGTAAACAGGGAAATGTAGGGAAATTGCAAGCGAATTGTAAAATTCTGACATCAATAGCAGCGCTGAAAACAATTGTCCAATTTGCCTCTATATCCACCTAAGATATTCTGCAATGATTTGTGCAACTTGTTTGTTTGTCAAATCACTGCAGTTAAACCTCATTGCGGATCAGTGATGTAAAACATGTAATATCTTTCTTTTAAATTTATTTTTAGAGGTGAGAAAAATCAAAGCAGTTTATCTCCAGCACAAACTCTACATGTGATTTATCAAATAAAACACACCATTGACTGCCACGGTTTTTTTTTTTTTATTAGCTTAGATTCAAATCAGTCTCTATTCCTGCCCCTCTGGACAATATATTTCCCGCGATCCGTTTGGAGAAATGACATAACCAGCTACTGTGGGTAAAATTAAAATAAAATTTACAAAAAAAAGCCAGGATTCCAGAAACTGCTACACTAAATCTACACGGTATATTAAATTATTGCAAATGTAGAAATGACTGGGATGATTTTTTTTTTTTACTCGCGATAGAACATAAAAATCAAAGAAACATAGTTAAACTTTGACGGGTCTCGGAGAGCGTAAAAATAAATCTATCAAATGCTTAATAAATAGGCCGTCTGCAGCTCCATTAGCTCATAAAATAGAAAACTGTTCAAACATTGTGACAGAATCATCTATCAGTAAGCAAGTGTTACCCACTGACTGGACTGTCTCTATAGAGCGTAACAGACAGGCCGCACGACCACCAACGTGGATAATGGAAGAAACAGTGAGAGCAGCAGTGTCGCAAGATTCTAATACTAGTCAGATCACGTGACCTCTACCAGGGTATTTAATTCAGCTGCTTAAAGAGTGGTTCGTTTTAACTTAGTATTATGTGGTACCCAACGCAACTGCTAAGGCATACCCTCTTTTCCAGCCAAACGGGGTACAAACTCCACGAAAACAAAATCAATCACCTAGCACAGTTCCTTTGACACTGCATACTGAGACCTGACCAATTGTTATAACAGTGATTAATAGTGATTAATGGTGGTTTCTAATGGTGTAGATGGAGTTCTAGAATAAAATATATCTTATGCTTAGTGAAGGGGTGACCAAGGCATGGCGGGTAGGAGGTTTAGGAAATTACTGCCGATTTTAATTTAAAATAAGACACATGCCAGGGTAAAAACATACCTGCGTGGCCTTCATAGAGGACAATAATAAGCCCCTAATGCGGGGATTCGTATAACGGAAAAAAAGAAGAAGCCAGGACTCCAGAATACCAATCAAGTGTATTACAAAGTAAAAAAAACTTTAGAACTTCTCTAGGACTTCACTAGGACAGTGTCTCTTCCAAGTCCATTAAGAAGTTGGGGGTGTCTGTTTGTGTTACATAAAAAAAAAAATACAACGAAACAGGATGTCTCATTGGGTTTAATAAAAAGTGTTTATAATGCCATAAATTAGTTGGATTTTTCTGTTTTCACATGAACGTCAGCCGTTATTGGATCACCTGACCCGTCTTTATAAAGTTTATTGATTCCGGTGATGTCCCCATAGGCGCTGATCCCAGTGCGGTCAGTATCGTTAGTCCACATCCTTCCCTCCTTTGCCATAACCAATTGGAATCATTCAAGTTTAATTTAGTACCCCGGTGGACAAAACTGCAATATCTGTCCTATTTAGCAGCCACCTTAATCTTATTTTCACTCGGATTGTAGATCATAATCCATATCACGAAATAAGTTATTTCCCCATTTGTGTCATCATCCAGCGCCTGCGTTTAAAGACAGCCAATCGCTGTGCGGTTGTCTTGATGATAATTGTATCCAAAAGAGAACATGTCAGACTTGTAAAGAAGTCTCTCCTTAAGAAATAAAACACAATAATGAAAGCCCAAATGAACTGCTAGAAGAAGAGTAAATGATTCCTATCAATAGAGTCATAAACAAGTTACATCCCCAGAAGAAAAACAAACTATACTGTAAGTGCAGCTGCAGCCCACATAAACAAAACAACAGATTGATAACAGCGAGATTCCCTATAGGAACCACTGGAACAGCGTTTAAAGAGATGACATATATTCCAAAAAAAAAAAAAAACAGAAAAAGGAAGGGATTATTTGCAATTTATCATACTCATGTTAGAATCACGTATGAAAGTGCATTTTGTGTAATTCGCAGATCAGTACGAGCAAGATATGGGAAATTCTAGGAATGCTAGGGGAAGTTCTCTTTTATGAGATGTTCATATTGTCTGAGCAGAGTCAGCTGCAGGAATTATACTTCAGAGCCTGTGAAATAACAGGATATTATCACATACTGCTCACATAAATATATCCTAATTTATCCCACCTGTGTGGCAATTTATACAGGTGCACTGGGTTATGTTTCATAGTAACTTGTTGCAAGAGTCCTGTATCCTGGGGCATCCTTGAATGTGCACACTATAGAGAGGCGATGGCAAACCTTGGCACTGCAGATTTTTTGGGAACTACAACTGCCATGATACGCCATCTGTCTTACGGCTCACTGGAGATTCATGGGACATGAAGTTCCTGAAGACCTGCAAGTCTGGTCATCTATAGTGTATGCAAATTGGCACCGGCACAATCCCGGTGATACCCCTCTTATGTACATCCATGCTAGAAACAAAATGTACGCCAGTCTCAAAGTCAAATGTGTGAAGCAGACAGCGTTACATTTTAGACTAGCTGCGTGACCCTATGAGATTCAGCTCCAGCCCACCCACTACAGATTTACTGAAATTTGACATGACGGGACCCCATATAACTGGGCGGCCCTGGCAAAACTCTGAACTGTTGGGAGTTATTTAAAAATGCAAACAGGATTATACAATGCTGTGTACAGGTGATTTCTCATATACTATTTCCTAGGTTTTCTTATATTTTGCACAGTATTGCAATTTCATACATACAGTTAAAAAAAAAAAAAAATCAAAAAAAATCACAGTGCAAAAAAGAAGGACGAAGGCTTCTCAATACAACAAATTAAACCAATGACATGCCATTGATCTGTGATCTCCAATGACTTTGCTCAACCTGATATTTACATTTCCCAGTTCACTGCTGTGTTTGGAATGTCTCCAGGACCCATTTAATTCAGCTTCCCCTCCCTCCCCCCCCTACTCTGCACTTCACCACCCACTGTAAAACACACACTAGGGAAATATTAAAGAAGAACAGCAGAATATGCAAGTGGCAAGGGTCTGCAGCGAAGTTATTTGAAATGCCAGTTACTCTCTACACTTGGTCTTGCAATCTCTTAGCCACAGTTTGTATTATCTCATTAAAGGGACTTTGTCAACTGATCATTATCCATACTGTGACTCTAGAAAATAAAATTGAAGATCAATATACATTGTGATTCCAGAATTACAAGCAAAATTAAGAGACAGATGTGTTTTAAACGTACCTGTGGAGTCTCCTGATTATGACATCACCTTGTGGCTTGATATGCAAATAGCGCATTTCTCATTGAAGGCAATTCATATATGCGTCCGTCCACAGAATTTTCCAATGCGGTGCTCACTTGGGCCATATGTATCATAGGCAGAGACGGATTGGCATCTATTATGGAGGTTGGTGCACAGTGGGACTGCAATCCCAATACTTAGATAGTTGTTTCAGCATTATTCAGTCATTGAATAAGTGCAAAAGAAAAATTAACATTTTTCTAACCACGTTTAAGTTGGGGGAAGGGAGATGGTCCATGGCTACATGACAGAGTTACCAACCAGCCAGCAATTTTACGGACAGGCTGGTAATAATTGTTTTGCGGCCAATGTTAAAGTTTTTTTTAATTTTTTTTGAAAGAAAAGATGGCAATTCCTACTGATATGGTTTCTACAAAAAAAACAAAAAAAACTCCACAAATGCATGAAAGACCCAATTTTTGGGCTTATAAATTTTTTTTCCAGTGTGAATCAATTTTACTTCTGCTGAAAATTAATTTGGGGGTGGGGGGGGGGGGGGGGGGTGATGTCTGTCATTCCTTCCCCTAACATTTCCAGTATCTATTTTAAAAAACTGTGGAACAAAAAGACTATATTTTCCACAAAAAGTGTTCGCAGGCTGAAAAAGCGCAATATGTATTTGGTTATTGATCTAAACAGAGTATTTTCACCCAATACCAACATGTTTCTGCATAGTAGCTCTTGGAATTCCTTCAGATGTGTCCGTGAGTCATTGAACAATAAGAATGTGGCCATCATTCCGTGTTTTGGTGGAATTTTTGCAGATCATAAGGAAATGTTCTATTAATGTTCTTCTACTTATAGCTCGATAAGGGTTTCTTGGCCGACATACATTGTCGTGATAGAAAATCTCCATTGAGGAAATGGCATGAAATGCAAGAGACCAGGGAAGAGACACAAATATTAAGAAAAATACATTACAAGAGTGACTAGAAGGGTGGCCTTAAAACCATAGCTTATTGGATGGTAGAAATAAACATGACTTGAATATAGAGCGTGCAGAAGGCAACATCAGTACTTAGTAAGAAGATCTGCTTCTTCTTGTAAGAAGATATTCTTTATTTAAGGTGCTATGGTATATAAATATCTTTCCCTTTGAGAAACCTGAATTCTTAGCTGTGACCAGGCTATTTCTCTCTTTCTCTAGGTGTTTTATTCAGTGTAAATTTCTATTGCAAGTCTCTACTATAAAGTTGTCATTTTTTATTGAGCTATAAATTCAGTTACTGCTGGATTTTACAATACATACATATCTATGTGTATATTTTAGTTGTTTTATTTTTTTACGTCTAGGCCTACACAGCTGGAATACTGTGTGTGGAGCGCATATCATCGCGTATCTACTATTTTTTTTTCGGAATACATCATTTAAATGCAATGCTGTTCATAGGCAGTAATTCCGGGACAGATTTAAAATAAAAAAAAATATTGTGCCAGCAAATTCAGGACTGTTGGCAAATATGATAAAAAAAAAACAACTCATTGTTTTGCTTGCAAGTGTGTCATTGTATTTTATGATTCATTTTACATGGAGGCTACCAATGGTCTAAAAGAAAGTTACAAAATCACAAGAAAAACATGAAGACGGCAAAAGATGAGCATCTAGTGCAGTTAGGGTTGCCACCTGGCCGGTATTTTACCGGCAGGCCGGTAAAAAATTGGCATCAGCCCAATGTTAAGTCTATGGAGACAGTACCAAGGCCGGTATTTTTTTGAATAAAAGGTGGCAACCCTAAGTGCAGTGTGTGGGCCACTAGGAAGGATCGGCGTGTGTGGACGACTAGAAAGGATCTGCCCTTGTAATGTGCAATAAAACATTGGACCAAAGCCAATTCCTTTCTTGTTGGGATATAAAATATCACAACATACTCCAAATGATGACTCAAAAAGAGTGACATCAGCAATGGAAACATTAATAAAGACTAAATAATAAATAAAACGGAATTCGCACTGCAAAAAAAAAAAAAGTCTGAAGAATAGTCAAAACAGTTTTATCAGACATCAGTTATACAGTACCATTTATACATATATTTAAAGGACAGATAAAATATGTTAATTTTTAATTAAGAGTGCATCCAAAGTAGGCATTTTACATTTTTAAACATAAATGTTTTAATTTAAGATTATAAATAGTGTACCTTACTGAGCCTGTTTTGCTCCCTAGAGCTCTAACAGCAGCCATTTTCTTTAGATGAAGGAAGCACTGACCCATCTGACCGAAGATTATAAGCAACATGTCCGCTCACTAGAGCTATATGGGCAAAGAGGGCTGAATAACGTACTTTATTTATTTCATTTAAAGCATTTATAGTTAAAGTATGCCTACACTTGCAATCTTTTAAATCAAAACATAACTCATTTTTTTTGCTGGCAGTTCTTCTGTAAATATATGTCCTCTTAAATCTGAATTACGGTACCAAAGTCATCTATTTTTCCAAATGAACTGTGCAATATTAAGTTATATTGTCGAATAAAATGTTGAAACAAGTTTCTCTTTTGTTTTCCTTTTGCTCATTTTTGTAATACAAGGCTGGTTACTGGAAAATGCCTTACAGCTTGATATGAAACACATGTACAAAGATCTGAATGAAGGAGAGAGAAAAAAAAAAAGAATAAAATAAAATATGTTGACTCTCCTTGGAACATCTAAGCGATATATCATTTGTGTGTTTAAAGTTGTTATATATTTTTTTTTTGTTGCTCTCTGTGTCATGAATACTTTTATGTCCACAAGATTTATTTAAACCAGTTTATTATATAACAAAGCTTGTCAGATCATAAAGACAAACTAACATTATGCAATATATCAGAGATTGGCTTGTAATGCGCTGTGTAGATCGGGGGAAGACAAGATCAGTTGCGTTTTCAACTATCAGCGCAAATGTTTAGAATTATTAAGGCCACATCTGTCAGCAGAATCGTACTTCAAAATGTTTTCTGTGATGGTTTAATATAATTAATCTCAATCCTGCTTCTCATACCATGTGCTTTTGGAGAATACATTGGATTCTGACTGTGTGAGCTGCCAATTGTATACTACACGAGTGGGATGATTACATGATTTATTTTCAATGTTGTATATGTTTTTTTATTTGAAGATGAATATATATTAAATAAAAGTAAATCCATAGATAACCTACTCTCATCCCAACCCCACTGAGCACATGGTCGGAATGGCCAATGAAAAACATGTGTTATTGTCCAGCACTGTCTGCAAATATAATAAATAGATAAGATGTTCTTATGAAGTGCGTTCACACTTGCATGCCTCAAAACGGTTTCACCTTACCTGGGGCAGTGAAGACGCGGGACTGATTTCACGCAATCCCAGCATCATCCACCGGGGCACCAATTGTCTTGGACACCAGTGGAAAAGGAACATGTGCAGTTGGTCTAACTGAGTCTAACTGCAGTAGAGCTGACCCTTTGCCTTCCAAACCACACACCCCAGTCTGGGGGCATGTTGGGAAATAAGGACTTGTTTAATATAAACCTCCCAACTTTTTGTCCTGGCAAATTGGGATGCTGGGGGGTGGAGCTTGGGAGGCCGAGGGTCAGCACTACCATGCATGCATGTCAGACTGACAGAACCTTTTCTCTGTCCCAGACTCTGGAGAATGAGATCAGGATTGCAGCCCCAAAATGCTTCTGTCCTAAAAAGCAGGACATAGGTAGAGCTAGGTGGGACAGATCCTCAAATCTGGGTCTATCCCATGCAAAACCCTGTAAATCTTAACTACTAAAACAGAAAATGTCTGTCTGGGCAATAAAAACTCTAGAAAGCTAAATTCTAGAATCATGAAATTTGCCTTGTTTATTCATGCTGGAATTTATAGTCAACGTGACTATTTTCCTTTCCGGAGTTATGAGTTAATTAAGTTTGAGGTGAGATGTATTGACATTGGGGATGGCAAACAGAAGATTATGACTTCACTGGTGATGTACAACAATTCCCCATTAACTTCACAGCACTTCCAAGAGTTCTACGCTAATTGGCCCGAAGTTCGGAAAGATTTGTGGGTCATATTGATAGCCGAATTTCGAGCTAACACAATATGTGACTCAGATAAAGTCACAATTTGGCCATCATGACCGAATACACACTGAAACCATAGTATACATAGCGTGTCGCTATCACAAACCGACCAAGCTGTTCAATGAAGAAACAAAACTGTTGAGAAAACAGAGGCTCGAATTGCAGAACAATGATTGCGAACTGCTACATGACAGAGCAAGGAGACTGCTGGAGACAAATGAGCGACGAACATCCGATTGTCTTTGAGCTTCAACTTTCATGCAAGCATCAATTTTTTTTTTTAGAAAGGTAATACAAGGTAATATGAACTTTATATGTAGAAGACTATGAATCCCAGGCGAAGATGGGTAGTAAAGCTAGTAAATAATAAAAACAAATATACCTACATTTTTCCTAATTATTAATTTGAACTGAAAAGTTTATCCATCAACTATTACTTTAAAGATCACGGTCACTTGAGTTTATAGATCTAGCATCCCTGCAAATAGCAACACTTTCATTATTTTGTACTCTCCAATTATTTCTTTTAAAGATTTTCTGCATTAAAAAAAAATAAATAAATATATATATATATATATAAACACTACATTTATTTTACTTCTAAGGGATACTGCGCTAATAATAAATTACATCAATAAAATTATTTTCATTACATATTCTTAAAACATTTAATGAGTCTTCCGTAAAGGGCAAATTAGGATAGAAAGTACTTTACTTCATCATTAGCATGTTTATGAAAAGTCATGAAATATGTTCTTTTTTTTCTTTTATTATCTTTTTTTAAAATTAGTCATTTCTCCAGACTTCCAAGTAATTTGCTGGCTGGCTTTATTAATAAAGTCTCTTTAGGATTAATGGTTAATAATGAAAGAATATTGTACTCCATCAAGTGGTATCTGTAATCATTGAAACAATACTCAAGGCTACAATCAGGAATCGTGAGACATAATTCAAGTATTAAAAATTGATCTATCCTACCAGTGCACGGACTTCAAGTTTCAAGGGAATAATATTCCTTACTACTGTACAACAAGCTTATAGGGAAACTATATTTGATGCTCTACATTTTAATTCACGTAACGGGCAAGATTAAAAGTGCATATATTTTAAAACATAAAAAGCACCAACAGAGTCCTTGAAAGAAGCAGACTTTAAACTGCCATTGCTGTGGCTGTCAAACACCTTGACCCAGACATTGCAAATGGCCCCAGCACAACCTGACCTTGGTGCTCTATGTGCCCTCCGACTTTGCTAAGCTTGCAAGGGAATGGATAATGAAACCGTCACGTCTATCTGGAATGCTAAATACCTGCAGCCAATCAGAAAGTAGATTATTTCCCCATGATTGGCCATTCAGAGAGCTCTACCTCCCCTGTAATTGTCAAACTGAGAGGCAAGCTCTTCTCCCAATTGGCTAATCTGAGAGGTGGGCTCTTCCTCCCCTGTAATTGGCCAATCAGAGCGTAGAGCTCTTCCTCCACTATAATTGGCCAATCAGAGTGGAGAGCTCTTCCGCCACTATAATTGGCGATCCAAGACTATCCAGTATCCTCTTCTGAGCAGATCAAAATGGTTGCCATAGAGATAAGGGAGGACGGAGCAAAGTGCATGGGAAGTGCACAGAAAGTCATACTCACTGAATGCAGAGTGCCGTGTCCACCTGTATTTCTATGGCAACCACTTTAATCCGCTCAGTAGAGGTTGCTGCATAGGCTTGGGTACTGTAAGGCTGAGAATGAGGATTTAGTCCTGCAGAAAAGCTGGGCAAATAAGTATTTATAATACATTAAATGCGGGATTAAATTGGATTTATGATTTAATATGGACTCTCTCTCCCAGTTGGTGCACCCTATTCTAATTAAGCAGTCAGTTAATGGCATAGCTTATTTATTTATTTTTTATGATACCCATTGACTTTACCA
The DNA here is from genome assembly GCA_036172795.1 of Pelodytes ibericus. NCBI lineage: Eukaryota > Metazoa > Chordata > Amphibia > Anura > Pelodytidae > Pelodytes > Pelodytes ibericus. The sequence continues at coordinate 26,294,887 of CM069859.1, read as the reverse complement.
GTTATGGTTTGTACGTATCCTGTAGTATTTACTGCTAATGGTTAATCTATTGATGGGATGCTGGCATGATCATGGTAAACTCCAGTGCTAGCAAGCCATCTGCAATTAGGACTTGTTCAGTTGTGCGTCGGTAGCTCCTACCATTCCTATGGCTGGCTCCTAACTTTGTTTTACATAGAATTCTATGACATTATCATTACTATGGCTCCTAAAATTAACTAAGTTGGCAGTTGGTATGTTTGGCTCAGAAAGTCTACAAATAAGTGTCATGCTCTGCACCACAGTCCTTGATTAGTGCTTTAATATGCATCATTTACATGCTGCAACTCTTAAAATTTGAAAAGGACATTTATCTCAGCTTTCCAGCATTTTGCCACTCTCTGGGAATGCCTCCCACACAGGAGCCAGTTCCAAAAACTTCCCATTTACTTGCCCATGTGAGAGTATGATAACAGAGTCTTCCCCGTCCCCTTACCAAACTATCGAGTAGCTCTACACACTAGGAATACCTGCCCCCCGGTACCATCAATGCAGTTCCAATTCTGCATGCCACAGCCTATGCCTCGACTTCACTGACTGAATGGAAGATATGAACGGAATGGCTGGGGGAAGAGGAGAGGCTAGCACATCTCATTTAACAATCTATAAACTGCATTTAAAATGAAAACCCAAAAATATGAATGCATTAATCCATTTCTTGATTTGTAAGAGGGTAAAGACTGTTAGCATGAATACACTCTGCTTTGAATAGTCTTGGTCATCCAAAATGATTAGCACAGTATGAGAGCGATAGAAAAATACATTTAAAATGTGTTTAAATGTAAATTACCACTGACAATAAGAGCTATTTACCAAACTACAAAAATCAGACATGAATAGCAGAGTTGGGAAAGTTCTCCAGTTTCCCCATCTCCCCACAATGCCTTATATTTGCATTTAACTTGTCAGTATACTTGTAGCTTATTTCTCCTATTATATTACTATTCGATTATTATTATGATGCGTTGGTAATGTAGTACGTTTTCACCTCTGACGTTTTTTTCTGTGAATATATACCATTTCGGCATTCAAAATGAACCTGTGATTAGTTTTAATTATTTACGTTCTAAAATGAGATACTGACATAGCCCTAAACGTCCACTAGGGGGAGAATTTACTAAGGCAAAAATGCTGTCACTACAATATACTGCATGTGTTTAAAACAATGCTTGGCATGCACTCTGTATACAACTGTTGCATTATACAAAATGGTATGTGATGTACTGTTATAAGAATAAGCTTGCCATAAAGGTGCAGATTAAAGACTTAGGAATATCACAATGAATGTAAACACATTTTGATATGGAAATGTGTATTTTAGATAGTAGAGCATTACAAATAACTAATAAATAATATTAAATGACGAATACTTAACCCCTTCAGGACAATGGTAGCCTTTGTTTTGATTTCCGTTCTGGACAATAGCTTTTTTTCTAATTTAGCTATGTGTGCGTTTAAATTAAAGTGTAAGCTTGCTATTTTAATGAATCCCCACATATAATGTATTGGGTTTTTTTAAGGAAAGATAGGGCTTTCCTTTGCAACCATTTTTTTTTTCTGGGACACAGTATGTTTTTCTCCTCTATCTCTCTCTGACACAAGATAAAAATGTATCAGGGAGAGGGAGGGACGATTTGGACAAATCAGTTTTATTACAGCATTGATTGCCATTTAATGTTTTTTTTGCATTTATTACATGTGATCAATGTGATTGATTTCCATAGTTATCACATAAATACATGCAAAAAATAATGGTTGATCCTGGTCTGCCTAACTGTTAAGGCAACCAGGATGAACTTTCCCCACCTCTCCCCCAAATCTGGCAATGGATTGTGATTAGCCTTTTACAGCTATCACAATCCTCACTGCAATGGCTGAGACAGCCTGTCTCAGCTATTGCAGGTAAGACAGGCCCTTTACTGGGTGTTTCAGACTATTTGAATAGGGTGAGAGGATGTGATTGACAGGTCAGTGACATGGTCCTGGCGGCCATTTTTTATTTTGGTTTGCTGGATTATTATTATTTTTATTGTGAAGCAAGCCGATAATAGCGTGAATCGCGGCAAAAATGATGCGATTGTGCCATTTTAAATGCAGCCCGTACATGTACGGGAATTGTCACCATTGCATTGCATTGGGAGCCTGTACATAAATTAAGAGACAGGTATGTTTTAAATGTGTCTGTGGTGTCTGTATGCGATATATACTGAAACACATTATATGTATACCCAACTGACGTCCATTTTGATTAGACATGTAAACAGGTGTATACAAGTTCCACTGAGGTCCATACCATCCCCAAAGCAGTAATAGCTAACCTATTATTATTATTATTATTAAATGTTATCACGCCAGCTGCCTCTATCACATTATTATATGTAAAGGCAATGCCTGTATTGAGTGTACAATGTACACATGACCTATTGGTATAGACTCACACAGGATTTGGTACCAACATTTCCTAACACAAAAAAATATTGGCGTTGGATGCGGATATATGTTAAGAGCTGCACTACCCAAGTGTGCCAACGGGCAGTTCCCCAGTTATTTATTTATATATATATACGATTTTTTTTTGGGGGGGGGGGGGGGACTGAAAATCCCACTGGCCTCAGCCAATTAACAGAGCTGCAGTTTGACAACACCTGCAGAGCTACATGTGGTTTATTAAAAAAAAAAAAAATATATATATATATATTTCACTCTATTTAAACAAGGCTTTTTTCAAACACTGGTGTCAGACGGATAATAAAAGCACGATTTCTCCAAGACCCTTCAATTTTTTTCCCCTCTTTTTTCTCTCTGCCACTTTTGAAGCACAAAGAATATATTGCATCTAACTCTTTAATAGAAAGCCATACAAAGTCTTGCTGTAACCGTTGCCGTTGTCTCATTCTCAAGTTTGATTTATACCATATGAGCCGAAAGACCAACAACGATTTTATTAATAAGGATCTTAGACATAAGTCTGAGTTTGTACTAAAGTCTCTTTGTTTCATCTTGTTAATATAACCCTTGCCAACAGCTTCCTACATTACGTTTTAAAAAGTACTAAACAGATTACGGCGTTCTCGGAGAGAACTGAAAAAAAAAAAAAACGTTCAGACTTAAAGTGAGGGTTACCATCTTGGATGGGAGCCAGATAAGAATCAGCTGACTCCCTTTTTTATCATATATTTCAAGATGGCTGGTCCAAGAACTACTTACTGTAGTCAAATTTGTACTTTCAATAAAATTGTGATTTTTTTTTCGTGACCATATCGATTCCCTGTCCTTCTAGTTACCAGATTTCCCATTAAGACTAAATACCGCATGACTTATCCCCACCCCTTTTCTCACGATCAGAGAAGTAGTCATGAGAAAACTCGCACTTCTGCATTCTCTTACATCAACACTTTCAATTAATAAAGCGTCGGTTATGTATGCAATGAATTTAAAAATTTGTGTTACAAACTCGGCAAGATGAACAGAAACAGACAGCTACACAAGATAAGGAGCATCCTGCTCGCAAACTTTCAATCTAAATGGAAATAAGGGATGTCAGACAAAAGCTTGTGGAACTCACATCCCGGTAATGGCCACGATGATCGCATGTGCCATATTGGAGAGGAGCATTCTGCTCAGATATGGTGCTTGCCGGTATCCGGCAAGAGTGATGAGTGATAAAAATTGCTGTGGCTGTAGTGGATAACAAATAATGGAAAATTTTCTATACATTAAGGTCTACGCAATAAAGAGATTTGCAGGGAATTGAGACAGGAATTTAAAACTTAAGGCCAAAGTAGCGGAGTTCAGATGTATCGGAGGATTTATCCAACTCAGCTGCACTGGCTTGATGTTTGGAAACTCCCATCTCGATTCCTTGCAATTCCCTCATTATTGAGTCGACCCTATTGTGCAAATACACATAGAATAAGAGGTAATACATGTTTCAGAAGTGTGGTCTCCTATTTAGGACAATCACACATGTCCAATTGCAAATGTGTTCATTTGCATATCAAGCCCCAAGTGAGGTTATAATCACCTAGGTTTCTCTTATTTTATTTGCATCAAATTCTACCAACACGTACAGATCATTTTTCCTAATTTGGGATTCTCTGTACTCACAGTATAAGCTCTGTTTATGTTGACCGAGTCCCTTTTATAGTGGAGTTTTAGAAATCCTTTAACTGACCGATCTTTCCTACTATGAATGAATCATTTGTGCCGTTTGGTTCTCAGTCCGCCACGGTTCACTTTTTAACCAACAGGTCCGCGCTCGATTGGATTGACACAGTCTAAACCCGAGAATACACACTATTTACAGTGATTAGTAATAGAGTCATAGACTGTGTCAAAGGCAGATATGAACCATTTGGCCCATCTAGTCTGCCCAATGTTCTAAATACTTTGCATAATCCATAGGTGTTATTTATACAATGATATATAGCAATGATACAAATAAATCTGCTAGTCCATATTATATGTTGGCTTCAGGAGACCTGTGCTACATGAATTCATGGTACTTTTCTAAACATTTGAATTGATCACAAAAGTAGCGAGCTCGAATGCTTCATGTTAACACTACTTCTCGGAAGCTTATGTGGTCAGAATGTAAAAAAAGCTGAAATGAGAATCTGAAAAGAAATCTGAATTACACATTACCTAAAATAACCTTAACATTATCCCTGATTGTCCCGGGGTAAGAAAAGAGACCACCGTCCATTTCAGATGCCTCGGAAATGCATAGAAGTTTGATGCACACAACAGGGAATTAGAAGTGCTATCAGTCAATAGACGTAAACGTTTAATGTATGAGATACCATAGTGTACATGCTTCACACCCATAACTATGTCAACGTGAAGCACTCGAAGGAGGTCTCGTGTCGCGGAATCCTAAAAAATAACCAAGCTGGCTCCTTGAATCAGTCTGCCTGGCTTCCAAAAGCATACAACTATAGTCAACCCCTGCCTCAGCGGAAGGTAAAAGGAGGAGAACTATGTCAGAATAGATCTGTTAAAGACCCAAGTGAATCCTCATCACTTTGTAATACTTTACAACATGCTGTGCATGACATTCAGCATCTTCTCTTCCTACATCTAGTTGCTTCTGAGAAATAAAGCAACGCTTGGCCATGGCTCTGCGCTCAAAACGTTCACACAAAAACAAAATACACAAAAAAAAAAAGAAGCTTTTTATAAAATACATAATGGAGGATACGGGCACACACTAAGCTTCCGACTGCTGTAGAGTCTTTGCAGGAAGCACCATCCATTATGCTTAACTGGCATCTACACAATAAAATACTTCAATTCTGAAGTGTATTAATTACCAGTTTATGACTCTTGGTTCTATTATTCTGGTGATGCAGAAGCAGCCATAAAAAGCTTGGCATTTCCATGCACAAAGGGGTAGTATATGTTATGTGTGATTCATGGAAGTTTCATTAATATTTAAGCTCATGTGGTTGAGACGGAGCAGAGTAGAAGCGGTTTTGTTCTCGCTCTCTCTCTCGTACATGCCCATAGGATATTGTTCAATTCTTTGCAAATTGCAAGACCGGGCAGAAAATATATTTCTTTACAGAACTCTGTGCTCACGTATTACAATACTTAAATCGACTTGAACCTTAAAGTCTATATGAAAAAAAAAATATTAATAAAAAAAAAAAGCTGTTATTGTAAACTGTCAAGGCCTATTTTTATCAACGTGTACGGTTACCTTGGATTATTTTTAAATACGTATATAAATAAGCAGGCCGAACGCACAATCTGAAATATGTAAATCATTCCGTCAGAGGATTAAAGATAAACGTTTTTCCACCTGTAAGCAATGGCACACAAAATTGTCACCTAAAAATTACACATGATAATATGATCATTTACAAAAATAAAATAAAAAAAATAATTAAATGAAGCAGATAATTAATCTTCTCTTTTAGGTCCAAATGCTTTCACGTGACGTGGATAACACACACAAAAAAAAAAAAAACCACTTTATGTAGGGAAGATGTGATATTCTTTCCAAAGAAATATCTCTCAGCTAAAGATGTTGTAGGGAATTAGGTAAACTAGCGGTTTAAGCAATGGCTTGCAAATCTCAGAAGCCAGCGCTTTTAAAATGACCCAGTGCTGGCTCCTAACATTTTGATCGATTGACATAGAACTCTGTGAAAAGTACCATCAACTTGGCTCTTAAACATCACTTGGCTGGCTCCTGTTTGTGACTGGTCGTTATGGTAAGCTCTAAACAGGGAATGTGGTGATACGATGCATAAAGGACAGAGGCAAGCACACATTTTTGGTACTCATCCAAGTGATGTGACCACTTATCTGACCACTTTCAGATAAAAGTATATACATTAGATCTACAAGGTTACAGGCAAATTCACCCGCTAGATTCACCTGGGGGAAGGTAGACTGAGCTTGGGAGGTTGAGTGTCTGTGCTAGCGCACATGCGCAGTAGCACAATCACTCACAATTGGCAGTGCTACCGCGCAGGCGTTCTCTAGTGTCCTGGACAGTTATGAGGCCTGAAACATACAGATTAAGGCGTAACGTTGTCTGATGGAGTCTGACAAATTTTCCAGAAGATGAGATGAAATAAGGGGGCCCACCTGGCTGGTATTTTAACAGCAGGCCGGTAAAAAATAATGGTCTTGCTACCAATGTTAAGTCTATGGAGGCAAAAGGTTGCAACCCTAGATGAAATGGATGCTCCTCAGCAATTATCCATTCATCATACAGTGCTTTGGGAAAAAAACGTTTTACTACCACATATTCCTTTACAACATTTTTTTTTTTTCATATTTAATACAAAATACATAATAACATAAAACCTCCGAAGCTGCTCAGCGCTTTTGGCATCGGAAAATATCTGTGTGGAGCACACATACAACCTACTGCAGCCTGCGAGGATGTTCCAGGTCCCCTACAGCTCTCCAGGGGACTGGGATCGCAGTCTTACAATCAGACCTCTATTTGAGGTCTAATTACAAGACAACCGCAGATATAAGGCCTTATTCAGTCAGTTTGCTCTGGAAAAAAAATATTGTCTTATATTCAAAGACGATAATATTAAATAATGGAATGGTGTAAGTATGGTTCACTTTAAACTGGGTGGATTTGTGTAAAGTGTCGGCTATATATTGATAAAAATACATCATATCTTTTTATCAGAATGAACAAGATAAAGATATATTTACCAAATAACATTATCAAACATACCAATTTACACTCTTATATTTTAAGGGGTGCGGAAGAATGTATATTTTAACACAAAACACTAGCATTGACTTACTCTGCTTAGCAGCAAAGACACTGACAGCATAGGAGATCTGTATCCCTCCAAGCAATTTGCATAAATAAGACATTAATATCAGAGTATTGAGTATCCGAGGCGGCCTCTTTAATCGTCTTCTTGCAGCTTTTCTTGTTGTCGGTGCATTTTTTCCCTCCTTATTTAAATGTACCAATTATGTAAGTAATAAAACGGGTTGGCAGATGTTACTTTAATGAGCGTTTTACAACACGTGTCAACCAATGTTTAAAAAGTGGCAGGAAAAAAAACTCAACAGAGAAATAAAATTGAAACGTTAATGACTTGAGCTAAGATTGTCAGGATGCAGGTAAGACGCACGACCCTCGTGGAAAAGGGAATGACCGACTACTTTTCCATCACTCCTACTGGCATTCCGCGAATACTTTTAATTCTATCGTTATGTGATTCACAGACCATTTCATATAAATAACTATTCATATATATAGAACAGTTGGTAGCATATTATCCTCCACTGCCCCAAGGCTTGCAGTACTTAGCAGGCTATTATAAATACGCTGCGTATCAGGATTCTCATTATAGGTTCTAATCTGCATCTCAATGCTAGAAAATAAAAGCAACATCCATTTCGGAACTGCAACGACGATCAATATATACTATTCCAGAGAGTGGTAATCCCTGGTGCTAGAGCTACAATGGTTCGATCCACCAGTTTTATTAAATACAGTGTAAAAATGTGCGAAAAAGCAATTATTTTCATCCCTACAAATGGTAAACAATATACTGTAAATAACACATTTTCGTTAGCAACACCTTAAACGTTTCCTTGGACAACAGACAAAATTTATGTAGAACTGTTAACTACCATTGGGGGAAACTCACATCTTCAAAGGAGCTTACAATTCAACCAACCTGGACAACCAGTGAGTATCTTCAATCAAGACCTACCCAGTTCCCCAAACAAAGCATATTATGCAAGCAAAATTGAAGGGGAGATTTAATTTGGCTCTTTACACTCAAAGACATCACGCTTCCAGTACTACTCAATTTTACATAGCTCATAACCATTTTTGTAGGAAAAAAAAATAAAAAATCTGTGAAAGTATTTTATTGAAGTAGTTATGTATAAATAAAAAGTTTAAATAAAGGCTAACTATACATACAGAAAGTATGTAGAGGCTCTACTCACGGGAGGTCAACCAAGCTCCAATATTTTTAAATGCATGGGTTTAATTTAAAAGTCACATAATCTAATGTTTTCAACATGTGGTTATTTTTATTTCTCCAAATATTAGGCAAGAAGAACTGTATCAGACTTGCTAATAAAAAAAAGAACCTACATTGATTTCTTTCATTTTCTTTTGATTGTACTTTGGCTAAACCTGGATCCATTCATTACACCTAGCCTCTAGAGGAGAAACATATAATGGTAGAAGAACTCATGTTTATTGCCTGTTACATTTTAAATAAGGCTCCATTAGCTTTGCACACTTGGTGGTTTTAACAGCTGCCTTAGAAGGGTTAATTGGGAATAAAGCAATTGGGCAATTTACAGTTACCCTTCTCCCATGAGGACACTATGCATTTTTCGAGAGGCGCACAGGAATCCTATGGGAGCTGTAGCATGGAAGCTAGAGCTAAGCAAAAAAAAACCTAATAAAATGCATGAATGTGCCCCTATAAAAAGGTTAGTACACCGTGTAAATGGCTCACCAGGTTTATTTTTTACCAAGGCCATATTACATACAAACGCTCTTGGATTTTGATTTGAAACCAGTTGTCCTCCAGCCAATCCTCCTTTGGGTGGCAGAGAATTATGGGAATTGTAGTTCAGGTACAGACGGGAGGCTGCAACTTGACCTCATCATTGTACATACTTGCATTCATTTTTTTTTTTTTTTATGTATTATTTCTAATACTAAAAGGCCAGGCTTATCCCCGTTCTGTGGCCCCCGAGCTCCTTACGGACTAGAAATCCAATAATCCTAGCAGTAAACTTTATGAATGACCACAAGCGATGGGAGTTATTGTCTAGAATCTGATTGGAGGCCGCAGTTCGACACCTAGAAAGTAATCTATGGCTGTGGGCGGGATCGTAGGGTACTAAGTAGCTCTTCTTTCCTTCCTTAAATGTCATTACAGGATGATAGTCTTCTCTTAAGGTTTACTGTTGATATTGGTCAACACACTAAACCCCATGACCCGCACACCATTACCACAAACAACTTCTTCTTCATTTTATCATGTTATCACATAATAATATTAATGATTCAATAAAAATAATAATATAAATAAAATAATTGACATAATAATTATGAATTCTCCATCCAGATCCCTCCTAAACGACATTCCTTCCATCGTCCCCTCTGTCAAACGTTGCCTCGTCTCGGATTACATAGCATTACACTTATATTAAACAAACATACATATAAAATTGTAAAAAAAAAAAAAAAATTCATAAAAAAAAAACCAAAAAAACCATATAATTGCTTCCATCTGACATTACTAGACAGCAATAAATTGCAACGACGTAAAAATCCAGAAGTCTAATGAAAACATTAAACTTTATAGGGGGCTTTCAATTCCTAAATGAACATTATCAATGCTTTCATAAGTTCATTTTCTGACATTTGTAAGAATGTTTTTACCAGAGGCAACCGGGAGGGGAGGAGGGAGAGAATATAACTGCTCCTAGTCTAGCTGAGGCCTTTATATCGTTTTATTTGCCATTTATCAGAGGGTTTATGAGACTATGATTATTAATTGGCTTTTTATTCAAAATGTGCACCACACAAGTTGCTGTTTTATGAAACTGGAATTGAAATCGAGGTTTTGGAATTGATATTTTTCCAGCCCGATTGGAATAAAGTGCTTTTTTTTAATTAAAAATATTATGCCTTTAATTCATTTATTTTTTGCTTATGGTCAGCAATTGAACATGCCCTGGCAATGTTATTATTCTTAATAGCTTGGGTTTATTAAAATAAAAAAAATAAAAATAAAAAAACACCTAAAAGATTCCATGCAAGGGTGGTCCTAGGTTTTGAGGGCCCGTAAACATGCAGAGCCCATTGCTAAGCAAGTAGAGGGCCAATGCAGAGGCTGCCCGTGCAGTTTTTTCTTAGAGGGCGAAGTGTAGATAGGTCATTGACCTGGTGTCTGCTGTCAGACACGCGTCGGGTCACATGACCTATCTACACTCACCGCGGGGAGCTGAACAGGCAGCACGGTAGGACACCATGCTGCCTACCACTAGCCACCAGGGATAAGGGTAAGTCCTGGGGTGAGGGGGCATATAATGGGGGGTAATTAAGACATATAATAGGGGGGATGGAGGCATGTAATTGGGGTGATGGGGCACGCAATGGGGGTGATGGGGCACGCAATGGGGGTGATGGGGCACGCAATGGGGGTGATGGGGCACGCAATGGGGGTGATGGGGCACGCAATGGGGGTGATGGGGCACGCAATGGGGGTGATGGGGCACGCAATGGGGGTAATGGAGGCACGCAATGGGGGTGATGGAGGCACGTAATGGGGGTGATGGAGGCACATAATGGGGGTGATGGAGGCACATAATGGGGGTGATGGAGGCACATAATGGGGGTGATGGAGGCACATAATGGGGGTGATGGAGGCACATAATGGGGGTGATGGAGGCACATAATGGGGGTGATGGAGGCACATAATGGGGTGAAGGAGGAATATAATGGGGGTGATGGAGGAATATAATGGGGGTGATGGAGGAATATAATGGGGGTGATGGAGGAATATAATGGGGGTGATGGAGTCATATAATGCGGGTGGTGGGGGCATGTAATTGGGATGATGTGTAACAGGGGTAATGGGGGCATATAATGGGGGTGATGGGGCATGTAATGGGGGTGATGGAGGCATATAATGGGGTGATGTGGGTTATGGGGCATGTCGTGCGTGTACAGTGTGGGTGCCCGAATTTTGTGTGCCTAGGGCACAACAAAACCAAGATACGCCACTGGGAAGCTGTGCTGTGTTCTTAGCGCCACAGGTGGTGGGAGCATACACCTTTTTAGTTAAATACCTTTAAGAGTGAGATTTGTTTTTTTTTTCTCTCTAAACAATGGAGGTTGTCTTCTATTTTATACACATCAAGGCGCCAATATTACAGTTTCAAATATCGTGCTCTATTCAATGATGCAAGTTATCACTTATCACTGTTTTTTAAACAAAAACAAAAAAAATTCTATTTCTTTATAGGGTAAAAATCTCAGGTCATTGCATTGAAAATGCGCAAAAAACCCCATAAAGAAACAAAAAGTTTCAATACAATGCTTTTAAAAACTGTGCAATAGGTTTGGATTGATAAATTTGTACATTAGAGCTTGCGCCTTTTAAAAGAAAAGGAAAAAAAATCAAGATGAGCAACATATCGGAGTTACTTTTCGAGTTCCGAGTATAAATGTAGCCATTGTACAACATTCACTTACTGAAACAACGAGATTCCCTTTCCTTTATTGAGGCGATGGAGATAGCATCACTGCTATGTACGGTTACCATAGGGAGAGAATTTATTTTCTCTATCATCCCATTTTAATACGGGAGCTGTTCAGCACTGGAGATGATTGGTTTCTCTATAGACCTACGAACACTAGATCTGAGGATATCAGACATTAATCGTGGAATCCTTGCAATAACTTCCATACATAGCACAGAGACTCCTCGGCTAAAGAGATGCACTTGCGTGCACACACACATGCCATTTATCACTTGTGGCGTGAACGTATGAAGAAAGAGTTCATTGTGCCACGGCCTTACACTGTGAATACAGAAATTCGTTCAGCCCCGAGTGAATTGTTTGATTAGCACTCTGGGAGTTTAATGATGTGTGTATTAAAAGGCAGGGGATGAACTGCAACGCTGCTTTCTATACGTGAGCTTACTGCTCATTACCCAAAGCCGTGATGGCAACTTGTGGGCGCCAATCTGGAACACCTTAAAGGGACTGTCTCACCCAAAAAAAATATTTTTACTGTGAATGTAGAGAATACAAACTGATTAAAAATGATCTATACATTATGTTGGCAAAATTGCAAGGAAATGCCTAAATTAGGAGAATAATGTGGTTTTAAATGTGTCCGTGGATTCTCCTGCTTATGAGATCACCTGTGGTCTGATATGCAAATTACACATTTGCCACTAACAACAAGCTCATCTGCATATTAGGCCACCGGTGATGTCATAAGCAGGAGACTCCCCAGACACACTGAAAAACACATTTTTCTCCCAATTTAGGCATTTACTTGCAATTATGTCAAACACAAGGTATAGTTCATTTTCAGCCATTTTGAATTCTCACTTTACATTATCAGTAAATCAGGTGATAGTCCATTTAAGGTGTAAAAGTTATTATCCTGTTTAACACAGAGGTTATTGCTGTACAGTTGGGCAATGGCACACCACACAGTGCAATGTAATTAGCCTACGCTTGTGGCTTAATTAAAATATATGGGGGTTGGGGTAGCATGGTACGGTGAGCATGTATTTAAAAATACTAAAAACAAATGCAGTTTGTGTTATAGGACTGTGGCAGGTGGGCAGATATTGGGGTCTGAAAAAATATTATATTAAATTTGGGGGAAAGGAAAACAGAGGGGCCGGGTGGCATAAAGGGAAGCTCAGGGGAACAGGACGTAAAATAACTGGGGTGTAAAGAGGGGGAGCCTATACATAAATAAGTTAAAGTAGGAGGGAGTGAGAGAGGAGATGGGGGAGGAGAAAGAATTTAACTTCTAAGAAAATATCTCTATATCTCTATATATATATATATATATATATATATATATATATATATATATAAAAAATCTTAATAGAGTGTATCGCTTAGAGATTACCTGGATATATAAAATGTTGCATGTTTAGCCTATGTATAAAAAAAAAAAAACACAAAGCATTTCAGTGATTATATTAGCAATGCCTGATCACATGCTGGCATCTCACGCTAGACCTCGAGAGTTTAACAATAGTGCTTTGAACTCCTGTGCCCATGGCAACAGTAATTTGTATTTGCCAATCATGGTGGTTTGAATCACTTGGGGAGAGTGAAGGGGGTTGGGGGGGGGGATAGGAAATTCTCAAAGACCTTTGTGAGCCAATAGCCTTGCAGCTAATCTGCTAATAGGAAATAATCTGCAGCTAATAGACACATTCCAGGGCAGCTGTATGTTTTTCTAATACTTTGTTTCGTGGGCCTCTTTCCAAAGAAAGCAGGGGGAAAAGAATAGAAAACACACATTCATTAAAAAATCGCATTATACTACCTGGTCCCATTAATGCTGTAAATGTGTTGCCACTTGCACTGGTTTTGCAGCATATGTTAGAAAATGAGAAAAAGGTTTAGCAGCTGATTTACAGTTGAAAAATCCAGAGTACTGAAAATAAATACAATTAGACTTTAGGAATACAAATTTAGATCGGTGGCAAATACAAATAGACATCCACATCCTGCAGTCAGCCTTTCCGAGCAGCAGTTTCCTCTAGTCACAGCATTGTTGATTCTGCATCAGGATTCACATGTTGTATGACTTTTAAAATGGCAAGTCTCTGTATTCCAAGACTGAAAGAGTAGTACTTACATGGAATTAAAGTTCAGAGGCAGTGGTGAGGCTAATATTGTAGGAAAATTTAAAAAGGGACTAAACTCTCCATTATAACTTTTCATCAGAAAGTATATGATTGATGTACATAGCAATGACCAAGTTGGTGGAGTAGCTCTCACAGAGCGATGTATGCCAAATGCTTTTTCTCTGCCATGTATGCCCCAACTCCCTTTCCAGTGCCATGTATGCCCCAGAATTCCTTTTCAGTGTCACGTATGCCTGCAAATCCCTTTTCAGTGCCATGCATGACCCCAAATTTCTTTGGGGGCAATGTTACAGTGCCAAATCCCGTTTCAGTGCCATGTATGCCCCTACATCACTTTGCAGTGCCATGTATGCCCCCAAAATGCTTTTCAGTGCCATGTTTCAATGCCAAATCCCATTTCAGTGCCATGTATGCCCATATATCATTTTTTCAGTACCAGGTTTGCCCCCAAATTCCCACTCTCACCTTAACCAGATCCAGGCAGTGCGCAGGAGCAATCAGGACTGCCCTATTCACCGGAGGCAGCCAACACGCACACTTCAGGCTCTGCCTCCCCCACCTTATCCTGAGATCCTGGCCGAGAATGTTGGCAGGAATGGTGTTTGGTACTAGTAAACAACCCTCCTTTTATTTTATAGATAACATTTACATGTGACTGGATCACATGAATATAAAATTCTTTATATTAGAATTAGAATATAGAATATAAATTATTTTATAATCACATAGTTGTGTTTAATTTTGACTCTCTGTCTGTGGTGCTTGCACATGGAATTTTTCTGTGCGCAGTAGGGTTGCCACCTGGCCGGTATTTTACCGGCAGGCCGGTAAAAATTGGCATTAGGCCAATGTTAAGTCTATGGAGACAGTACCAAGGCTGGTATTTTTTTGAAGAAAAGGTGGCAACCCTAGTGCGCAGAGACAGACTATCCTAGAGGATTTGTCTCCAGTTCCCGCAGACTGACCAGCTCTGCCATCCTTAACCTCATGTCAAAGATACACCAGATACACTGGTCATCACAGTGATCCAAGCAGATTCACGAAAGCAGAGGAAACCCAGCAGGATCCCCCTCTGTCAGATGTGGCTTAATGCAGCAGTTTAGTAAATGGCAGAGGATATTAAAATACAGTAGTGAAATAATAACATGTAGAGTATTGTCTGCACATTGGGTTGAAATAATGGCTCCCCGGGTGAGCTATTAAAGTTGTCTCACAGATAACTGCTGCATGAGGCTGCTATCCCCTGCCCTTCCCACCCTACACCACACATGCAAAGGCACTCTGTCATTGCTGGATCCTAGTGTTAAAGGATCACTGTAGTGTGGAAAACGAAAACTGAAGAACAAAATGTGTATTCAAGATACAAATCTGAAAGACAAACCAAAAATGATTCCATTTGAATAAAGTTGAAAAAAATGAAAACATTTCCTGTACCTTGCACAGGTTAAACACTATCAGATGCATCATCATTAGTTTGATGCCGGACGTATCCCTTTAAACACTAATACTATATGTTACATTGCAGTCTGCGCTGTCTTTTTTACTTTTTGATGTCATTACACAGACTTTTAGAAGAAAAGCTGCCAAACCTTGGAATACTGCTAATGATGCAATAGGTGCTTATGAGAGTGTTAAAGATGTATTACAGTTTAGTGATCACGTTATATGCTTTTATGATTGGCGAGATAAAAAAATTATGATATTTAGAAAACGGACAGAGTCTTAACCTTTCCCAGTGCCGTGCACTTCCCCTGCGCCCGTCCAAAACACCAGTTCAGTGGCAGACTCTGGGTGCAAGCCAAAGTAATTTACAATTAATTACAAAAATCATGTTCAGACATTAGTGCCACTTAACAATTTAAATTGGAGCTGCAATACAGTTAAAGATGTCACCGATGTAAGATCCATCTAGAACATGTGTTCTGTCATTTTAAAATATGCTGTAACGTTTTCCACACTGCTGGTCCCTGCTTTCACCATAACGTACGCAGGGTATGGAAGCAAATGTGACAAAGGCATGCTAATTAGTGCTAGCAACCCGTAAAAAGAGCTGCCATATTTAATCAGGCCCGCACATAATAACTTCAACAAAAACGACGGGACGGGGGAAGATATTTCAAGAATAATGTTCACAGATGTTTACGATCACAAATGAATCTCTAATATTTAAATATATTGATCTAGTACACCGTTTAATTGGACTCTAAATTCACAGAGCTATGACTTTGTTAGAAAGGATAACAATTATTTCTATGCTGCTAATAAGAGTAAATAGATGGATTGGGAGAAAGTGTATTTTACATTTTCCTGTATTGTCTACTATAGCATGGTTTGGCACCATATGCAAATACCCTACTGCAACAGAATATAATTAATTTGCATGTGGTGTCACACGGGGATGGGAGACGGCAAAGAATTTTTTTTTTTTTAAATCTCCTCTGTGGACCTCCTTAAAAAAAACAAAAAAAAAACTGTCTTCAGCCCACAACAATACAGATACAGTGTGTGTGAAAGAACAGCTTTTGGTCATCTTGTAAGAAAAACAAAACTAATAAAAATGAGCTTTCTCCACTGGCTGAAGGATCATCAATTTATTAGAATAAGGCCATGGTAAGTTGTTTTGCTGCCATTTCACTCAATGAGTAGCTATTCAAGGCAGATAACGACTGGGAGAAGCTTTCCTCCAATCCCCACATAAATCAGGAACCACACGGACATCCACTAGATACGACACGGTGAAGACTTATACGGTTATTGAACCGGACATTCAATTTACAGGCACCAGTATAACCTTGCAATTGCAGTGCACGCCAGTAAGGATATAGAACACTTCCGATCATGCTCGCAGATCTCAGACAAGTTCAAAAAGGTACGGACTTTGCCACACAAGCGCTCAAGTAACTACACGATTATTATTTTTGCATGCTGTTAACTCTGCGGCACTAGATTTTTTATAGCAAATTATTATCTATCTATATTTGACAAGATGCCAAGTGTTTGCAAAACAAACTATTTAATATCTCTTTAAATTTCCAGACTACAAGAAACTAAAAACAAAAACAAAAAAAAGTGAAAAATGATTGAAATCAATTTTCAATGTGATATTGTTCAAGTTTTCATCAATGTGAAGAGGAAAAGATTAAATTATATAAGTTTAAAAAAAATCTATATTTTTTTTAATGGACTCCATATTTTTTGTGTGGTGCAAGTAAGTCTCTTTATTAAATACACTGGAAAACTTGCCTGTTGCATGTTAAAAAGGTATAGGAAAGTTTTTAGATAAATAGACTCAATTAAAAAAGAGGGAGTAAACGACCCCAACAAAAATTTAAACAGGCACAAGAGTTTTTGGAATCATTAAAATGACGATCCTTGCTGCACTGTCCAATATATATCAATTTAATCCTAAGTAGAATGAAGAATGGCAGATCTGCGAGCCGGTCAGCATACCCGTGCGAGGGCATACCTTCCAACATGCCCACTCATGATGAAGGACACGGGGGGTGGGGGGGCGGGAGTGGAACTTGGAAGGTGAAAGAGCATTCAAACGCCTCTTGGGTGGTAGTGTGGCATTCCAACTCCTCTTAGGTAGTACTGTGGCATTCAAAAGCCTCTTAGGTGGTACTGTGGCATTCAAAGGCCTCTAAGGTGGTACTGTGGCATTCAAAAGCCTCTTAGGTGGTACTGTGGCATTCAAAAGTCTCTTAGGTGGTACTGTGGCATTCAAAAGTCTCTTAGGTGGTACTTAGTATTTGAGTCTATTGTCACCATGTTCATAGATGGAACAAAGTGGAGCACACGGGGGGGGGGGGGGGGGGAACAAAAACAGAAAAGGGGAATATGTAATGAGCAGAGTCTGCAATGGAAATAGGAGAGGGAAGCATAACGTACAAGGAAAATTGCATCCTGTAATCGTTGACGGGATATCCTGCAGAACAATGGCCACCCGGGCATACAATCATTTGCCATCACTGGACTAGGGGCATTCAGAAGTGAAAACTGGGGCACCTCCAGCATATTGATAAAGGGTAAATGCCAGTATGGAAGGCAATTGATCCTCTGGATTGACCCCCATTGGCTGACCTCTCCTGTTGGAACTTCACACATGAGCCCTACCTATTATTAGGTAACTAGTGTGGTCATACATGATTGACTCTCAGACACACCCATAGTGGAGATGATGCCACTGAGGAGCAGATACATGACATGGCAGCCTGGTAGTTTTAATTTAACTTGTAATGACGCTTTAATAACAGTTGAATGCTACTTTCCATGTGCACCAGTCAGAAGCAGCATTTAGACCGATTAAATAAAAGCCTGGTGCTGGAATATATGGCCTTTTAACCCCAAAAATATTTATAGGCGTGAAAAATACTACATTAATCTAAAAATGTATTTGTTACTCAGTGACATCATTTGGCTTTGGAATTACAGAGAAATAGTACAAAAGATAAATTCCAATCAAGGTATTTTCCCTACAAAAGACATAAGTGTACAAAACCTTGAAGTGCGTATTTCTTTTCTGCTTTCCTCAATTTTTTTTTTTTCGAAACAGTGTCTATTTTCTGTTCAGATCGGTTGCCTTGACAACCTGATGCAAAGGCAACTTACAGTCATGATAATCGGGGGGGGAAAAAAAAGAGATCAAAAGCTTTAAGTGATGTTTATATCTTATTTATTGATTGCTCCCAAGGAAACTACTTCTCTAAAGCAACACATTAGACACCACAATAATTCCAATGTCAGGAAAAGGAAAAATAAAAAAAATAAAAAACAGACAGCAGCAGGAGTCACAATTGTAAATATTTGGGAAATTTGTGGCAATTGAAAAATAAATCAGAAAAAAATATAGCTTTTTTTTTTTCTTCCTTCTGTCACACTCCTCTGACATTTCCTATCTGTGGAAACCATTACATAAACCCTCTCAATTTCCAGTAAATTGGAATCAGTACCACTTTCCTAGGTTACAATTGACAGGCTCTTTCCGTAATCCCCTTTTACTGACATAGATGCTATTTTTATGACCACACACACTCTTGATGCTTGAGAAAATGATCCGTAGCGCACTATGATACTTTGTGTCAATTTTGGGTCCCACATCATAAAAAAATATATATGTATCACATCATACGAAGCCAGGCTAGACCAGCCAAAAACGCCAAATAGAAGGGGGGGGACGGGGACGACATTGTCCGTCACGGAATTCGGAAATAGGAGTCAGTCCAACACACATTCTAAAAAATACAAAATCAACCACAATAATAAACAAACATTGAGGAGTTTATTCAGTAAGCAGTCAGTTCACTGGGCATGTGAACAATCAAGTTGCACTACACAGAGCAGAGAAAGAAAGAAAAAAAATCTCTAACTTGGCCATTTTGGGTCAATAAATCATTTAGGGGACTACATATTATTTAATTATTGTTCAGAAAGAAAGAAAAAAAAACTAAATATATACATTGTGATAGTAGAATTGAAAGCAAATACTTAAATTAAGAGAAACAAATGTATTTTGAAAGAATTTGTGGGGTGTCCTGTTTATGACATGTCTGGCTAGACATTAGCATATCAAGCCACAGGTGATGTCATAAACATGAGACCAAAAAAAAAAAAAAAAAAAGGGAGGGGATAAATAAACATGAGACACCACGGAGATATCTGAAATGCATTTGTTTCTCTTAATTTAAGCATTTGCTTGCAATTCTACCAAAAACAATGTATATATTTTTTTCCAGTACTTACAATATAAACTATATTTAGGTGACAGTCTCCCTTTAATGAGCACATCAATTCAATCTCCTATTTTTTTTTTTTTTCTTCTCAAATGAAAGCACTAGCCTGGACAGTAACTTTTGTAACATTTGGGGATTTTGACAGATTGTTTCACATAAATATTGTCTGTGGCAGTGGAGAAGGTAAGTAAGCTGTACATTCAGAGCAGCTGTTTCTCTGTAGCAAGTAATTTAGCTCCAGTCACCTGCACAAGAAGTAGTAGTCCGAGACATTTGCCCTTGGAAAAGTGCATAGTGAAAATGATACAAAGTTAGAAACAGCAGGTATCTTTTTGTGTGTGTGTGTGTGTTTTTTTTTTTTTTTAACTTTACAGCTGTTATTGGGTTAATATTGCACATTTAATATTGAGTCTAAATTAGCTATTTATCTGGCAGGTGCCATATTAAAATAATATAGCTATAATAATAGGGATACATCTTTCAACCCACTAATGTGTTGGGAAGTTCCTTTTTTTGAGTGCAGACGCCAGTTTCCACGTTTAACAGTGATTGCGCTTTTTTAACATTTTTATATTACCCGATTGGGCGGGACTTAATAAGTGATGTTATCTGGAGCAACCTGACAGTTCAGTATTGGCGCATGCAACTTTAATCAGGCGTCTGTGTGATCAGTAGGCCCACACGGGGATGGTACCACTATTAGACACTACCCTCCTTGTGCACCTTCTTTGTACATAACCACCGAACGCTCCATTTTCAAACGAGAACGTAAAATAAGACTGAGGTTTACGCTGACTGGCAGACTAGGCGCAGGTAATGAAAATGGAATTTCTGGCCTGCCGATGCGTCCAGTTGGCTTCCTACAACGTCCTACTTTAGGCCGATGGAATGTAGACTGACTGGCACTATTTTACATGGAAATGTAAGCTCTTCCATCTTTTAACACAACATCTGCACCTACTAAAAAATATATATATATGTTATAATTTATTGATCAAATTATTCCGAAATATGCTCTGGAATAGACTCAAGCGTTCCTGGAATTCCATCCAAAGTTACGGGAACCAAGAAGAAGAAGAAGCTATTTTAGAAAGAATATGCTCTCAAAAATCTAGTTTTCATGAAGGCTACTTAAAAACACCTTTCCAAGTTCCAAATTGGAGATTTTGTAACATTATATGGTTTTATTATGCTTCGCCCACCACTACACCAAACTACTCCAATTTGGCTGGTTCTTAACACTAAATCATGTTGCTTAAAGTGTTTAGTGTTAGGACCCGCTTATTTTGGATAACTTTGGACTAAGCATAATAGGCCACATAACGGGAATAAATCTCCAATTTTATTACCTTGGAAAGGTGTTTTTAAGGAGCCATGATGAAAACTATAGTTGTGAGAGTTTGCAAACGGTATGATGTGAGTGCGCTGATCGCTTTGGGCTGTATATAACTATTGGGTCTTCAGCAGTACCCCCTTAAATGTATCGCTAGTTCAGATGAGTGCTTCCTTTCTGGACTTGTTCTATGTATATATATACCGTATTTATCGGCGTATAACACGCGCCGGCGTATAACACGCACCTAATTTTAAGAAGGAAATTTCAGGAAAAAAAACTTAAGAACTTAAATTAAGAACTTTGAAGGCCCATATGCCATTTTAATATGCCAGGATATTGCCCCCAATATTCCATTTAATATGCAGGATATTGCCCCTAATATGCCATTTTAATATGCCAGATATTGCCCCCAATATTCCATTTAATATGCAGGATATTGCCCCTAATATGCCATTTTAATATGCCAGATATTGCCCCCAATATGCCATTTAATATGCAGGATATTGCCCCCAATATGCCATTTAATATGCAGGATATTGCCCCCAATATGCCATTTTAATATGCCAGATATTGCCCCCAATATGCCATTTTAATATGCCAGATATTGCCCCAATATGCCATTTAATATGCAGGATATTGCCCCCAATATGCCATTTAATATGCAGGATATTGCCCCCAATATGCCATTTAAGATGCAGGATATTGCCCCCAATATGCCATTTTAATATGCCAGATATTGCCCCAATATGCCATTTAATATGCAGGATATTGCCCCCAATATGCCACCCTCCTCCCCCCCTTCCCCAGACCCCAGCACTTACCTCGTTCCTGCTCTGTCCCCCGGTGCTCTGAAACTGCGTGGCTGTGAGGGAAGCATTGTGAGCTTCCCTTCAGCCGTGCGGTCAATAAAGTTTGTTTTAAAAAAAACAGACTTTATTGACCGCGCGGCTGGAGGGAAGCTCACAACGCTTCCCTCACAGCCACGCAGCTTCAGAGCACCGGGGGACAGAGCAGCAAAGAGGTAAGTTTTAGATTTTTTTTTTTTTCGGCGTATAACACGCACACATCATTTTCTCCCTATTTTCAGGGAGAAAAAGTGCGTGTTATACGCCGATAAATACGGTATATATATATATATATATATATATATATATATATATATATATATATATATATATATATATATATACATATATACACACACACACATACACATACATATATATACATACACATATATATATATATACATACACATATATATATACATACACATATATATATACATACACACACAAACGAGGTTTCTCCTATAGGT
Organism: Pelodytes ibericus; assembly: GCA_036172795.1. Taxonomy (NCBI): domain Eukaryota; kingdom Metazoa; phylum Chordata; class Amphibia; order Anura; family Pelodytidae; genus Pelodytes; species Pelodytes ibericus. The sequence continues at coordinate 26,272,582 of CM069859.1, read as the reverse complement.
TTCAGTGTGAAAGCTGTACAACCTATACATTTTGCCCCAGATACATATTCTTTGGATGCGACTAATTAAACTGGCAATATGGCAGGGCTTTAAACGCAAGCGTTGTCCTAAAGCCGTGAGAGTTATATTTCTTAAAGGGTTTTTTTTTTTCTATGTTGAAATATTTAGACAATTGACTGACTGAGGCTCACGTGAATGCAATTCTTGCATGTGCCACCAAACAGGTGCAAACAATTATACATCTGTCTCCAGGTTTGCATTATCCGACTGAGCAACATCTTCTAAGCCCAGGACTGCGTTGGTGAACTGGACGACCGAACAGCCCGTCCTCCAGGGGGATTTCTAACTCCCTTGATCTCCGATTTTGGAGGTCAATTTACACAATTTGCCATCGCGCCATTAGAGGAAACACATATGGCTTTCTTCACGGTAAATAGCAGTATTAATTAAGATAATAACGTTAGAATAGGATGGATTTATATTACTTATGGCTTCATGGAAACCTGTCTTCAGGAAACACTACTCAACCTTTGAGTAGATTGGTAAAGACAGTGAGACTCTGTACATAATCTATCACAATCATCCGAGTACCTCTGCCGATTGTCTTGCTGACATATGTCCCTGCTTATCCATCCATCAATATGATAGGAGTTCTATATAGAATATGGGCATTCCATGATGTTAAAAGAAGTCTTAATGCATTAACATAGTGCAGACTTCATTGGACTATTACATGAAATAAAGTTGGACTCAAGATTGTGGTTTACATCAGATGTGCTTTAAACTATTCCACCAGCTGTAAGAAAGCCTTGGTTTTAAAGGACAACTTCTCAATATCCTTGCAGATTGCAATATGTGTAGTATAGATGCTTTAAATAAAAATGCTTTAATGAAAGATACACTAAGGAGTACCTTACCGAGCCCTCTTTACTCTGCATATCGCTATAAACAGGTTTAAGGAAGCTCTGACCCAAGCGTCTACACATGCCTGCCCCATGATAGAGCTACACACACAAAGAAAGCTTAATTCTTACTATATTTGCTTTTTTTCATTAAAGTGTTTCAATTTTAAAAGCCTACATTTGATGCAATCTTTAAATTAAACATAATGTTTTGCAGACAGTTATTTAATAAAATAATAGTAACAAGATTAATACCTCAATTGTCCGATTTTGGGACAAGGTTCTACCATATAAATTGTGATCTTATATTATAAACACTACATTAATATGTAAAGGGACACTTCCTATTACCCAACCATTTCTCACAGACACATCAGTCCGGATTTGACTATTAAATACCAGGCGTTCTCTGTGTTACTTTTGACCACTTTGCAGAGTACCTATTAGAGAGCACATAGGCGGAGTCACATAACGACAATTATATAAACAAAGACAAGATTCCACTGTGAAAACCTTGACCGTTATGGTACAATTGTGTTAATTTTCAAAACCAAGTGATCATAACATAGCGCAGGCTGAACATAAAGGAAAAGGTAAAACAAACAGCATAGTGCAGCTGGATTCTGTAAAACAAGACTAAGTTCTGTGTTAACCCTAGCTGAGGAGGAGTCAAGAATACAGCGGAACTCAGCTGTAACACCTGCTGAAGGGTTAAAATGTGTAAATGTAATCAAGCAGCACAGTCCTCTAAATCGAAAATTCTCAGCCTGCCAAAAATATGCAAAGTCCAAACAAAATGTCAAGTAAAATAACATAAAACTTTGCGGGTCATATTGTTTCTTTCCAGCCGAGGCCTTCTGTTAGAAATGGAGAGGAATATTTATAACTGGCTACCCTCCCCCCCCCCCCCTCCCCCCAATTTCTTTCTTGGAGTCATTTTTTCTTTTTTTTTTAAACGTAAGACCAGCAGACATCCCCATGTATTTCTAAACGGATTCCATGGACTTAAGGAAAGCCTGCAAAAAAGAGGGGGCTCTTTAAAGAATGACTTTCTTAATAAAGGTCATGGAATCTTCGTTATGACATACACCCCCCTCCCCCCACCACACACACACAGCTAGATGACAACAACAAAAAATGAAATAAAATAAAAAATAAAATAAATAAAACCAGTACCTGCAATTAGCCCATTAAGAGACATATGCAGATCCATTTCTAGCCAGCAAAATATTATGTTGGTTTAGTAATAAATAAATGTATAAAGACAATAGCTTAACCTTTCTGACATTCGATGGGTTAGTTTATGGAAAATTGGATTACAGGCCACATAAAGCGCCAAAAAGAAAAAAAAGTGTGCAATATTTTCTATCTTAGGCGACTCATTTTAATTGCCCAGTAAATGATGCATTTGCGCAAACTAATTCAGCATTGTGACTGCCGGAACATCAGTGTTCTACAATTGATGGTCTATTAAAATCGTACAAATCCAAGGAGGAATTCTAGCAAGGAATGAATAACGGGAGCTCTCTTAATAGCATAACAAAACTAAATGGACAAAGCACTTCTCATGCTCCATAACATCATAACCGGAGCAAAAAATAGTGGACATAAAGTGCGCCATCTGTTTCGTCTGTCCTACGCGATGAACGCAGGAGTGATACAGATTGAGAGGAATATGCCATATGGTTAAAAAAAAAAATAAAAAAAAAAATAACGAGCACAAAAAGGCCAAGGCATATGGCATGTTAAATCTATATATATATATATTTATAAAAAATATTTAAAATTGGGAATTCGATTTTATAACGCAAGTAAATGACGTAAACCCTGCGATTGCTAAGCGTGGGAGACGCCACCAACAATGGTCATTTGTTAGACTTAATGATGTTCTGTGGAGCTGGTTACCGATACTGGTGTGCTTCTACGCACACTTTGGGTCTCCCTGGGATGAAGATTCCTGTGCAACCAAAGTATGTGTCCTCTAGTGCACGAATAACAATACCCTGCCTGTTAACGCTGTGAGCGCCAGACACAGTTCCGACATATAACCCCCGACAGCTAAGCCCTTTGGAACAAGACGGGTTAAACCCAATGGCGCTGCCCTCCGTTCCATTTGCAAAGTAAAGCGTCTTACAATCTTGGCTGCAAGGGGGAAAAAAAAAAACACATCCAGACCTCGCTAAAAAAGGCTCAGCTCCGTAATATTGCACGGATTAAGGAATTTATGTCATCCAGTATAAAATGAACCAGATGCAAAGCTCACTTGTTTGTCTAAAGCAATTATACACAGTATGTAAAGCAGTAGTGGGCAGCTAAATAGTTCACAAATAATTCTGCTGGGCCAGAATGTTTGGAGGTTAATTATTAAATGGTTAGGGTTGAATGCCGTCTCCAACCCGTGTGTGCCAAATTAAGCTAGAACATTCCAATTTTAGCTGTCTAGCAAATCCGTAATGCATATTATTAACATGCTGAAGGGGTGATTGATCTTGTTCATTATACGGACAGGCCTCATTTTAACACATGGAATCGATATGCAGCACCCACATCTCACAGCCTGCTGTACATGCCGCCCCTTTAATTAGAGAGGCTGATCAAATGGAGCATCCTGTGGGACCGTAGCACATGTGAATACAGCCCTGCAGAATATGCTTTTCCACAAGGATCCTCAGTACTGGGACAAGTCAACCTTGAAAGGCTGTTCGCTAAGGAACAGGTGGTGTACGTGAGACGGCAGAAACGCTTTTTTTCTCAGTGTTATAGGAAGAAGGGGAGAAGGAGAGAACGGTTACTATTTCTGTCAGCTCAATTAATTCTGTACCCCTTCTATCAGTTTTGGTGGCAGTAACGCATCAGAATGTATCATTGTATAAAGAAGGGTATGAGCAATGCCCGTTACTCGAAAAAGTGATTGCAATAAGATGTATCCTCAGTATTTTTTAATGTTTCTATAATTATTAATTTTCATGAGAAAGCAATAGTATTATGACCCCCCCCATAAAAAAACGTTTATGTGTGTGTATATATTTATATATATATATATATATAATCACACACACACACATATATATATATATATATATATATTTATAAACAGTTTTGTTTTTTATTTTTGGGAACATTTTCATATTATATATATACACACACTATATATATATATATATATATATATATATATATATATATATATATATATATATATATATATATATATATATATATATATATATATATATATACATATACACACACACACACACACACACACACACACACACACATATATACACACACACATGCACATATATTATTAATATTATTACATACATTGGCTTCTATAGTGCCTGCTTAACTTATAGAACTTTACCACAAAATTGACTTTTTATTAAATCAAAGTACAAAGTATCAGAACTCCTCGAACCAAATGCACAAAGAACCAACTGCCTTAAATGTCCAAACGCCTCACATCGGGAGGGAGAGGAGGAGGATGTCGGATTGGTTTGTATCCACATGTTAAAAGGGGAAATGATACAATGTACAATTTGCCCTTGTGGAGCACAGATGTGATCAAGTTGTTACATTTAATAAGTTTTAGTCCGGCCTGATGCATGACCTACGCCCAAACTGGGGAAGTCATTCCTCAGGACTGCTGAGACTTAAGCACAATACATTGATGGTATCCCCCAAACCTAGGGGACCCAATGCCACTAAATTTAATTGGATTTCTATCAGGTAGAACTGGCCAGGAAAGCCCCAATTGAACTCGGTGGAAAACACATCTGGTAAACACTATGAATCACTCACAGAATAGGAAATGTGATGAATTCTAAATAGATGCTATTCATTTGATAACACCAGAGATGCATTCAAGCTGGAAGTATCACATTACATAGTCAAAACATGTATGCTGGTGAACAGACCTCAAAACATGACTTGTAATGTATTATGATGCCCCTACAGCTGCTCCATTAGTTGAGGCCTCTCCCAGTCTTCTCCCTGACCCTGTGTGACATCACTAGGATGTACACATGGCTATGTACCATGGCCAAGATATTATCTGACCAGCTTTGCTTTCTACAAGTTTACTGTATATGTTGCTCTGTTCTTACTTTCATCCTTCTGGATTAAGTATAATGTGTTGTTGGAAAAATAAACTTTAGACCATAACATAGGTGATTGAGTTTTTTTCTTCTTCCAATGTACACTGATTAATTACATACTTACCATTCATTACTGATCATGATTTAAACGATGGATTCCCAGGTACTTTGAGATTCACGGACCACTTGGCTCAGTTTGTAACACATTAATAAGAGGAAATATTGTTTTTCTTTAAACAAGCCTCTCTGTCCTACGTATCCCTTTCTCATTAATACATATTTCTAAAGACGGAGTAGAGAGAAATTGAGCCTAATACTGGCTGAAATTTTGGGATATAAGAACTGACGGATGGGATATAAGAACTTTTATTTATCACAGTCCATGGCACACTATAAGCCTATGACATTTCACAGAAGGATTCTGATTTGTAGCGGCAACTTCCAGCAACAGATTGCTGAGCAATATTCACAAAAATGGGTGGGGAATAACCAAAATTTGACATTGCAGCAAGGGGACTAAATAAGATAAGAAAATATGGAAAGAATAAATATACACACTGAATTGCACATGAGGCATTCATAAATACTCCATTTACTAGACTAATATCAGGGTTTTTAAGACACTCGCTTAGGCGGTCCAGGAGAGTTGGCGCAACTCTGATGTCATGATTAGGCACAAATTAAGGCAGCATTACAAGAATCATTTTAATTAGATAACACTAGGGTGAGCCAACACATAAAACAATATAAGCTATCCTTTTTTTTTTCGCAACATGGATTTTAATTGCCATTTGAGGTATTAAACAAGACTGAACAGGGAAGTGGACAGTGTACCCAACTTCATCCCAGAATGACTTGCACCTGGGTCAATGGCACAGCAGGCAGGCACATCATACACTTCCTCGTGGTCTGTGACCGCAGCAGGAGCGAATACAGAATGAGGAAGATCAATTTAATTTTAATATAATTCCTTAACTATTTATTTGCTAAAAAAAAAATGTATAGGTGTTAATAGGAGTATGTTAACACAGGACTGTGTTATCCTATAGAGGACAAAGACAATACTCCCAGTGCAGGGTAATACTTTGAGAAAGTAACAAATACGCCTAGAGCAGCTTATCAGCTGTAACAACCCTGGTGCTGCAGTCTGACATCTCTGGATGGACCGCCACGAATAGCCATGAGTGGTCTGTGAAGGCATTGTCAGGTTAAGAAAACGGGTGATTTATCAGAGCTAATCTGACGTCACGAGATTGTTTCAGCAGGTAATATCCGTGGGCCAGTGTCGAAGTCAGTCAGGGGCGCATAGTGTTAATAGTTTCGACACTGGAGTGACCTTGGTATGATGCAGCCAGTTCACTGTGCCGTAGACAGCAGGTTCCTGCTTGGGGCTTCTCCTCTTGTTCACTCAATCAATCAGCTTTCCTCGGCGCTTGTCACTTTGTTCCCGTTATCAATATTAGATAATTCTACCTACTGTGCCAAAGGAATCCATCTATCCCATTGTCTGAGTGATGAATGCCAAGGTTATCAGAATTACAGGTTCTGCCCTCACGGTTATGAAGTGACATTAGAGTGTAAAATTACACTCTGGGGTGTAGCGTTTCTATGTATTTTATTTAGCAAAGAGCTTAACTACCATCCTCTTATAAAATAATACTTACAAAGATATTAACACCTAGCGCTGTCCCTCGTCACTGTAGTTTGATTAGAGCAGAATATATATTTTGGATAATGAGGTCTAGTGACTAACATAAACTGCCAAAAACTTTTAATTAAAGGACAACGGTCAGCAAAGTTCTGTTAAATTGCAAGATTGCATTAAGTGTAAGAATTTTAAATAGAAATGCATTGATGACAGAATACAAATATAGTATTGTATGGACTATGCTTTTTTTTTTTTCTTCTTTCTTTTACTATCCACTCTCATGGCATTCAAAGAGTGTTTTTCTTTCAGTTTTGGGACATTCTTGATGGCCCCCTCCTTACCTGCGCAAGGTTGAGGTGGGGGGGGGGTGATAGGTAGAGGCTAATTTGTATGTATTGATTTTATATATAGTGCCAGGGGCATTTGGTCGGCTCCTGGCACAAGCAAGGGGGGGGCAAGGGGGAATGGGGCAAACATTTTTGAATTATTCTGGGTTTTTGGCGTAACCAAGCCGGGGGTGCTTGGAGCATATCTACACCCACTTTTTAAGTTTTTGCGGGGGAGGTGGAGGACATCGTTTGTGTTCCCTACAGAACTGAAAAGGTTAAAAAGTCAAGTATCAGCTGTGTTAAGCAGCCAATGCACATTTAAGTCATGTGGGGTTTTTTGGTGTCAAATTGACAAGCAAAAATTAAGAATTTTTAGTGGTTGTCATTGAATCACTGTTTCTGATGTAATTACCGCACAACACAGTGTTTTAATTTTTTTTTTTTTTTAATGGGTCCGGTAATTCTCCATAGCATGGTGATTTTTAGCGGGTGTGGTAATGGCGTTAGCAGCGGGCATTGAATAATAACGCCTGTTCATTTACCACTTATGCCATTTTTTTTTAAAGTTACCGGGGACCACTGAATCTACCACAGTGTGAATGATATATTGTGTACAGTATTAATAAAATGTAATTACGCCAAGCCAAACAAATATCTTAGCACAGGGCTTGGCTACTTTAGTTTTAGAAGGCAGCAATGACATCTAGAAACCAGACAACATAAATTGGCCCCCACTCACACACACATGGCACCTAATCACACACACAGCACATTCACCCCTAGAATGCACACACTCAGTCATATACATAGAATCACATACGCACAAACACAGATACACAAACATAGACAGACAAGTACTATTTTTGCACCGTAGGCAAACGTCTTTCTAGGAAATGTTCCAAACAGAAAAAGACGAGCACAAAGATTCCACCTTTTTAAAGAGTCAGTCACCACAAAAGGGTAGTATCCCCTACGATCCTGTGTACCATTAACATATATAATAATGACTGTCCCAATAATAGTATAAACAGAAACCTTTATTCATCACATTTGAGTACCAGTCCATAAATAAAATGGCACACAACACAACCATAATAAGATGATATGTGTAACTGCAAATTAAAAGCACATTCTATTTAATGTGTAAAATAAAGATTCCCAACACTGTAATATAGTGTAGTCAATTGTTTTGTATTTGGGTTATACTAATTATACAGTGGCCAAAAGTACATATAATAATCAGATGCCGCCTGCTTGATAAGGGGTTAATCTTATTTGCTCAGTGTTAGATAGAGATTAAATGTTGGCACACCGCTAGTACTTAAAGGAAGTGGGTGCTTGACCAGTCGACATAGATCCAAATGTATCAGATTTGTCTAAGCCTTGCGGTCATGCCCGCATTCTAAACCTGACAACAGCACATGTATAAACACTGATCGGAACAATTGTAGCGATTGTGGCATGCAGCAGTAGGTTACAATGAGTAGTTCAGGCTGTAAAAGCTACAGCACAGCACGGATGGCAATCCCTGTCGCTAGGTTGCCTCATCGCCATGGCAACTTAGCACCCGGATTTTGTCGAGCCCAGTCTTGGCATCATGTAGTTTAAGAATTAGTAGCCAAAAGAAAGGGCCAGGTTTCTTTATATAGTGTAAAAATCTCAAACAGAGATGAAGATTCATCTAAAACCTTTTTAAGTAGATAGCACAAATACCCAAATATGCTGTTGATGGGAGCGCTTCTAAAAATCTAATTTCTACTGCAATTAGTATGCAACCTTCACTGAATCCTTTAAATATTGGAGTATTCCTTCCTCTTCCTTGTTAGGTGTAACAAATACCCAACGCATTCTGCCCATGAATAGAAGGCTTCCTCAGAGGTAGAAACAACTTTGAGACCACATCCAGTACAGGGTTATTATGGGAGGAACTTTTCTTCCCTTGTTTTTATTTCACATTTCCCATTGAAAGTAGATCATTTGCATAACTGATGACAAACATTTCAGGATTTAGTGATTACCCACTTTTTTGTTTTTAACATAAATCAAAAAAACTCAAGTTTAGATTCTGAACTTTAATAAAAAAAATAAAAAAAAATCTAAAACACAACTGAAAAATCCCTAAATCCTGGACTGTAAGTAGGGTTGCCACCTTTTCTTCATAAAAAAATACCGGCATGGCTACTGTCTCCATAGACTTAACATTGGCCATATGCCAATTTTTAACCGGCCTACCGGTAAAATACCGGCCAGGTGGCAACCCTAACTGTAAGGGAAGGTGCGAGGACTGGTGTGGGAACCACTGATTTGTGTATTTACTTGTATCAGTCATGTTTGGTAATTATCTTATTCTTAACGTTCACAGTATAATAAGTATATAAGTGTTTAAAGCATAGTGTGTTCTTATTCTTTTTCAATGTTGTTTTTATTTTGCTTATTTTTTTTGGGAGTGTTCCACACTCCCCTCTGTAAATTTTATCGAGGCGACAAATATATTTCTGTCCACAATAACCCATCAACCTGGACTAATAGAAGTTATGTATCATCTTAATTTTTAGCGTTAGAAACTCCCTCATGATTATGTCCATGTATATACATAGAAATAATAAAATCTGAAATGAACAATATTAAATTATTTATTTACCCTTTAACTTCATTTTTGTCTTCTTTCGGTTGATTTGTAGAAGGCAGAATTCTTGTCATTCCGTGATTACTCAGACACTGCACTGGGATTAACCAAAATCCCTGAAGAAGAGACACTGCAATGGTTTCTATTCAATGGGAAATATGTCAGACTAAGTGTTCTAGCTGCTATTTAATTTACTCCATTCATCTTGTCTTTTAGCCCCCAGAGGTTCCCAGTAAAGCATTTGTCTGACATGCCCAGAGAGTAAGACACTCACTGGTTATCCTTCCGGCTGTTAGAAGGAGGAGCAGAAAAGAAAAAAAAAGAAAAGAAAAAGAAAAAACTAAAATCCTCACTTCATAAATAACACTTGGTCTTAAAACATGGCTATTCACATAAAAAAGTAAGCACTGCCTTCACAACCGAGCAACGTCAGCCATAAAACAGATGGAATGTTAAACTGATAGGAGTCGTTTTTAAGCCGGATATATATATAGTTCACCCGAAGCCCAGACGTAGCATGAGTAATGTAACTAATAAAATCCTGGAAGGGATTTTTTCATTATTTTTAGCTTTCTATGCTGATCTGCTGCAGACATGTATTTGCATGACTTGCTAAGAAGCCACAAACAGAATGTACCCAACATTTCAGTGAGTATTGTTCACCTTATTTTATGCTATAGAAGACAGTACTGATTGTAAGGATTTGCATTGGTCAGAAACTATTGTGAATGTTGCAGCTACCAAGACAATCTAGGAATCATACAAAGTTCAAAGGTTCACACATTTTATTTCCGATTGTATGTGTGTGTGTGTATATATATATATATATATATATATATATATATATATAATGCTTTAGGCCCCAAAAGTCAGCAGCTGATAAGGGCATACTTGATCACACAAATAATTATTATTTTATATTTAGAATAATATTTAATTTTTTTAAACACTATACATCATTTTTTAGGGCAAAATAGTGTAACAAAGCTACAACCCTTTATTGGCTACTATACCGCATAGTAGTTAAGGTATACCCAATTATTCGGTCTACATTTTAAGCCTGTTAAATATCGTCCGAACGTTCCAATTCATACATACAATATGTTCTTTAACAAACTACTGTGGTGTCAACAATAATTCCAAAACAAGTTGATTTAAGATTAGTGCAACTTGGATTTAGACTTTTTCAAACTAAAGATGGGGGGGGGAGGGGGGGGGAGGGGGGGGGGGTAATAGAAAGAGATTAAATTCTTTAGAATCGGACTTCCTCACATGATATGAAAA
>CM069859.1:26246693-26259193 GCA_036172795.1 Pelodytes ibericus | reverse complement strand
TATATATATATATATATATATACACACACACACACACACACACACACACACACACACACACACACATGTCTGAGAGGAAAGGCACCTTCACTAAAAACTAAAGCACACTTGACAGATTCATGTGTTACATATGTTAATTGTATTTTTATTTCATTTGAAATTCCCCAGCAGAAATGAACCTTGAACTTTCTCTCAGTAAACCTTATCCAAATGATGTAGTGGTCAAGAGGTTAGTAATGAGTCTACAAAAAGGGAGAAGGGCGGGGGGGGGGGGGGAGTAAAAGAAAATAGTGAATGATTTCCAGGTGGTAACAATTATCATATGTCATTGGGTTTCCTCAATCCTGCCTCTAATTTAATCCTTGACAAGTTAAACTTTCCATCATGTGTTTTTTTGTATTTTTTAATAAGCCACAAGGTGCAAATGTCCACACTACTGGGCATGAATAAAATACAAACGCTGCACGACGGTTATGAATTTGGAAAATGTTATATTGTGCGTGTACATATGTGCGTAAATCAAAACAATATCCAATTCATTGTGCCGTGGATGTGTGTGGGTTTACTTCAGGCATTGTGAAAGCCAGACAATTCATATCAGAGTCATTTCCCATAATCATCAGCTTGTAGTACGACCCGCAGTGTGCTGTGCTCAAAAATATACAGCAGGACTACAGGAACACTGCCGAATTGTTATTACACGTCAAGAAATAAACAGTAACATTGGTTAGCGCTTTCTAAATAAAATAATTAGGTAGCAACATCTAGATTCCCAAAATTCCCAACGTGAAGGGTTTGTTTTTTTTATACTTCATTGTTACTCACTGCTTTTTCCCCCAAGGCAATGTAACAATAATGTAAGAAAATGTAACACCGTTTAGTTAAGATAAAAAGTTACATAATAAATAAAGTAGAATTTTATTAAGGATAAACCCAAGTGTATTGGTAAGGTGCTAAGAGCAGAGCTGGACAACACACAGGTGCCAGGTCACCATCCTGATCAGGAGAAAGTTCAGAGAAGGGCTTCTAAACTGGTTCATGGGTCGAAGGATAAAACTTACCAGGAAAGGTTAAAGCATCTTAACATGTATAGCTTGGAGGAAAGACGTAACAGGGGGGATATGATAGAAACATTTAAATACATAAAGGGAATCAACACAGTAAAGGAAGAGAGTATATTTAAAAGAAGAAAAACTACCACAACTAGAGGACATAGTCTAAAATTAGAAGGGCAACGATTTAAAGGTAATATCAGGAAGTATTACTTTACTGAGAAGGTGGTGGATGTATGGAATAGCCTTCCAGAGGAAGTGGTAGAGGTAAATACACTCAAGGAGTTTAAGCATGCGTGGGATAGACACAAGGCTATCCTAGCTATAAGACCGGGAACGGGGGACTAATAAAAGTATTTAGAAAATTGGGCAGACTAGATGGACCGAATGGTTCTTATCTGCCGACACATTCTATGTTTCTATGAAATCTCTGTAACGTAGGTGGTATACGTGGAATGTGATTTCCTATATATGTGATGGGCTACTGTGTGTGCATGCGTGTTATGGAGGTGCTATGAGCGCTTTGTGTGCCGAATGGGTTTTATATGCATGTTGCAGCTGCTAAGTTCCACACTGTGACGTAGTTTGGCTCCTAACTTATTCTGCTGGCTCCTAGATGTGTATTACATTTGCCATGCCCTGGCTTAAAGGATCAGTTGGTCTCAATGAGGAAAGATGTGGGAACATACAGCATATATTGCTTTACACACCATTATTATTTATAGGTTAGGCATGAGGATGGAAGGTCTGGAACAAAAAGCAAAACAAGTTACCCTCAAAAAATGCCAATATACAAATCATAAAATATAAGACGAAAGAAGGCAGCTAACAGGTAAAAGAGATTAAACATAGAGTAAAACAGAATTAAAAAAATTCAGCTTCAGCCAAAACTCAAAATATTAAAATGTGGGGAAACATACATATTTTCTAGCATGGTGGAAATGGAGAACATACTGGAGTATGCCACATAAATAAAATAGGCCACGTCTAATGCAACATGCGCCGCTGTATAAATCAAAAAACATTTTGGGCTGGTGTTTCTGATAATTACGATTTTGTTATGAAAGAGAAAGCTAGTTATCAAACACATCATCTTTCCATGCGTTGTCTATATGTGGAATGCAAAGGGGTGTATTCAATAACACGTGAACTGCAAAACTCTAGCACGCACAGCGGAGAGGAAAAGATGGCCATGTTACAGAGTTAGTCACAGATTCCTAGAAACATCCCTCCCCTCTCCTAAATTTCTGATCCAGTTTAATGACAACTTGGACTGCTTTAGGGACCACAAGGACCACTGGAATGAGCACAAAACCTTTTATTAAACTATAGGAATGGCAAGTCTGTTGACATCCAAGATAATGCAAAGGGACACTAAATGTTTTTTTCACTTGTGCTTCTAATATAGCAGCGACTGTCTCTCGCTGCTAGCGCAGAGAGAGACCCTCGTTTTTGCATGGGGTCGGCAGGGGGGGGGGGGACCTTAACTAGACCCTCGCTTTCGGCTGTTAGAGCAAGACGAGCCCCCGCTCTGAATGGCTATGCGCGTGCAGACATTTGTCAGCACGTGACAACCAGGAACTGCTGTGTCTCGCATGTGAGACACAGCAGTTAGTAAATCCGCGTGGCTCTATTAAGATACGTGTCGGGTTTACTTAAATGTCCCGGGACATGTTTTGTTTAACCCTTTCTTCCTTCAAGGAAGCAAGGGTTAAACAATGTGTAATGTTCCGTTAATGAATAGTTGGCTCTTCATAAAACAAATGGCAGGGGATGCGCAGCCCGACTCAATAACAAGTGACTCTCGGTGTTTCCAAACGATTCACCCTACACACACACAGTAGACACATTGAGAAGGGAAGCGGTTAGGAGAAGCATTCCTGTCATGTTGCTGGCTTTGTCACATATCTGGAGGTTGTGTGTGTACAAGGACTCCAACCTGAAAAACCAGTTGACGAGGATAATCAAAACGGCAAAAATGTGTCCATTCAAAAATGAATATCATTTACGTACATTGTACGCATCATATTTGCAGTTCCTTTCGACCAATCACATCTTTTAAGGTGACAGTAGCAGTATTTGTCATTATGAAAAGTTTTCCAATAGGATTCTTTAATAATATAGCAAATACTGCTATATCTCCAGTTACTCCACAGTGCTAATCTCCTGCACTGCTGGACGGTGTGTAGGAGCATCTAGAGAAACATTTGTTCCCAGACCACGTATAGCTTGAGGGCTAAGAGTTTCAGGTATTGTTGCTTTATATCGCATTGGAATTTCTGTGACAAGTTTTCTGTAAACTTATTTCACCTGGGATCTCGGGATTTTTAAAATAGTTCCTTCGTACCCCAATCCTTCTGTACAGCATGTGGCTAGTTTAACAGTCTGGTGTAGGCACACCTCGTCTTCAGACAGTAGACATCTTGTGCATGCATAACTAATCTGCTCAGTGTGTGGAGGAACACTTAAATTAATATTAATCAGGTATGTTTATATCTCACAGGCCTCTTGCAACAACATCTTCAGTGTCATCCTTCAGTTTCAATTAAATAGTTTCCTCCCCCCCCCCCCCCCCCCCCTGGTTTTTGATGTTCTAGATCTGTGCAAATCCAGAGAATTTAGGAGAAAATTTACAGACCCATCTTCCCTTTTAGGCTTAGCTGGTCCAGCAATATCTTAGGTTAGTTAATTTAAAAATGTAGTTTTAAATTTTGGCATTGTAAAGCTTATCTAATAAACCCCTTTGTGACCGGACATTTTCCTATGACGGGCCTGCCGTGTCCATTGACGTAATCTGGATTAAACGTAACTAGTCGTTCATTTCTTAGTGAGGTTTGAATACAACTGAGCAAATCAAATAAGGGGAAGAAATGGCTAACAATATGGAAGTCTCCCAAGTCGAAATTTGTGTTCATGGAAGTCTGACATTTTTTTTTTCCAAACGACAGTCGGATAAAAAAAATGGATTAATATTGGAGTCCTAGAATGATATCAATGACAACCTCCAAAGATAGATCGCTGGATTCCTAGATTACAGCTGGAAAAACACAGGTTTAACGCAAACCGGCACCAATATAAAACAGAAGGTCCGTGCTAGAACGCAACCTGGAAACAGTATTTTCTTTATCCTGGATTCCTTCACAAATGTATGCCATAGGTGTAAATCTAATTTCCTAGTGTTCCCCAGAGATGGACAGCATTTTGTACTTCTTGTACATCAATCATAGGCATCTGATGGAACGAGCCCCAATTCTGACAATTGTGATCGGTATCATGTTCCAAAAGTAGGTTAGATTTCTCTCTGAATAATGAGATATTCCATTAATATTAATATTGTGTTTCAAAATCGCTTAGCGTGGGTCAATGAATCAACAGTCGTCGGAAAAGGCCTCGCGGTCATCACAAACCAATCGTAAATTAGTTGCATGGGGCAGTCAATCCTAAAAGACAAATCAATAGCCAGACTAATGCACTGGACATCAAAATAGACGCGCATACACATCGGATGAAATCAATAAACATGGCTCTCGCACATCAATTAATAGAACCTCACGTGAGCCATCCTGTACGAGATAAAGAAAATGAATTGTTCACAGTGCGAAGAAAACACATATAAATAAAATAGGTGAAATGCTACTTTGAAGCAAAAAAGAGAAATTATGGAGAAGAAAAGAAAAAAAATATATATGATATAACCCCTAACAATGGGAAAATACAAGTTTGTAGCCTAGTACCGACTAAAATAACAAAAATATTTCAAATAAAAGGTTAAAAATGAGTAAAAATAACGAAACAAGTCTGCTAAAGGCCTAAGTTGAGGCATAACGACAGAAAATAAATGTGTAGTTTATTTGCATATCACAGAATTAAAAAAATATATATATTAATTAAAAAGGCAACTAGTTGTGGGGCTTTGTAGCCCAGTAGCAGTTCACCCTATAAACGCATGTTGAGGTGTGCTCAGAGGGTTAAAATGTATACATTTAGTCTACTCAAATAGTGCTTCATCAAATAATATAATAAATCAGATACGTTGACTTGCAAAAAGAGGACTGTGCGGACATTAATCATGACACCATGCTGTAAGCCATCATGGGCTGGTAACTCCAATTTGAACGTCGATAAGTCTTGACTAAGGCGCTTTCTCCTTTGTCAGCACATCTCCCAAGCGTTACAGGTCAATTTATATCCGCAGAAGGAATTTTATAATTGTGGCCAAACAAGCTATTGCTCATGGTCCGAAACTGACACAACTAAAAATGCAGCTGTGTTATTTTGAGCAATTTAATCGTTAACCCGGTCGGGTCCAGAGGAGTTCGATGTAATGGCCACATGGGAGCTTGCGAAATAAAAAAATAAAAAAAACGCTTTTTAAAAATTCTCTCGTAGTTTGAAATGTATACGGATGCAAAATATTTGTTTTTACATACGTTCTCGGGAACACGTCCAGTACAATTACAAAACTTTGACGTTTCTCAAAGACATATACAGAAGGCACTGAACCAAAAGTTCAAATAGAAACAACACAAACATACAATTTAAAATATTTTGTTGCCATACTGGAACGAATGGGTTTTTTTTTTTTATATAAAAGTCACAAAAAATACTAAGATCAATCTAAATCCACAGAAACTTTATTTTATTGTTTCTAACTTTCTTTGTCCACTTTTATAACTTTGTTCAAGAATTACGTTTTAGAAATGTCTTTTCTTTCTGCTGGTTACATATTTACGTGCCTTGATTTATATCATATTATGCATGTGCACACCTGTAGCATCCCAAGAAAGCAATAAAATACAGAAGTATGTAAAGCAGGAAAGCATTTGATTCTATGTAAATAGAATTCGACAATACTGTAATACTTTGACCCTGATGTGAGCAATGGGCGAGTCTCCATTTTGTTTACATTTTTAGTCTAAGGTTGGGTTTGGAGGTTGGTGTAGCTTTTAGAGAATCTATAGCATGCTTTTTGTAGGTACATGGACTGCTGGGGGGGGGGGGGGGGACACTTCTTAAAAGGGCAGGATGGTGTAGATTGTCTTCTTTCTGTATACAATTATTTATCAGATAACAAGCATGCCAATTCATGCAGCACATAGAAAGCTTGAGAGCTATAGTCATGCCGATCACACCCATGTTTGAAGACGATAGACTTAATAGCAGATAGAGAGGAGCTCATGAGAACATATAGCTGCTTTTATGATTTGTATTGGATGACATGTTTAAACAAGAAATGAATTGTGGGAACACAATAAAACTTCATAGGGAAACAATGGCGTGCTTTCCACTAATCTCCCTTTTACACTTATTTAATAAGACTTAAGCCTCACTGTTATGTCTGGCGGGGGAAATATTTCTCATCTTAACACACACACAAAAAGAAAGAAAGAAAGAAAATATCATTAAAAGTGAAAAAAATTAAAAATAAATAAACAAGCGTAATCTAGAAGTCGTGTTTTGTAATATTATAAAATTAGAGGATGGGTTATATAACTTTGCAAAGTCATTCATTCATTTATTCCCATCTAAATTGACTCCTAAACAACTCAGTTTTATACAGTGTATTTCTCATACGTGTGGCATGCACTCATATGTGTCGAAATCAGTGGCTTATAATAGAAGTAATCATTACCCAACTATATGGTAGTCATTATGTTGAGATAAGGAGGATGAAGGCTGAACAGGTACAGGTAGGTGTGCCACCTTTTCTTCAAAAAAAAATACCGGCCTTGGTACTGTCTCCATAGACTTAACATTGGCCTGATGCAAATTTTTTACCGGCCTGGTGGAAACCCTAGCTACAGGGTATTTATCAAGTAAGCTATCTCAGTTGGTCAGTAATAACCATAACCAAAAAAAAAATAACTCCATCCCCTTGAGATTTTGCATTTACATGCCTAATATACAGCATATCAATACATATTTGTAGTTTTATTCAGTAGTAGTTAATATATGGGTAACTTCTCAATACATGCACAAGATCTTCACAAAATGGATCTATCGGATATGGAAGAGCATTTCATTTTTCATCCAGCATATGGGGAAATTAGGTTGAAAGCTCAGTTCTTTAGCTGTCAAGCTTTGTCATCAATACTCACTTATGAGACTTCTCCACAGAAGGCATTTAATTCTATGACCTTTTATCTTGTATCGATCGACTCCATTTTCCATTTAGAATAAAATTGATGCTTTTGCACGGACAGCCTAATATTCTTAAAAGTTACATACGAATAAAAAAAAAATAAGAGTTGTCAGGATTGAAAGTGGGTTCTCGAATTTACCTATTAAAAAACATATTAAATTGGAAAATTCCACAAGGCACACCAATGAAGACGTCAGTGGGAACGCAACAAATTAATTCAATTGTGTTTCTCCCGTGTGTCTGGAGCCGTTAAACTTCTTCAATCCGTATTGCAGATAAGGATTAAATAATAAAAAAAAATTTTTTAAAAGCACACAAGGATTTTTACGTTAGCTTTTCATATCTCTTATTGCAGAATGCAAGAGCGGGAAAATGCTGTACATCTGTTAAGTACACATTTCAGTTAAACCCGAAATGTAATATTCTATTATTGTGTAGGTCGGAAAGACAATTGGCTTTATGCACTGTACAGGGAAGGTATGGCGACGCTATGGGAATGTAGAATGGGACAGTGGGACACTACCACTTACATAAGTTATAACTAGATTACGTGTGCATGTAAAGCAAACACATATATAAGATATATGCCACTGGTTTCTTTTCTTCTATGTTTCGAAAAATAAAATTCAGTGTTTATCTCTAGCATCCATTTTGAGAATTTTACCCATGTAAAACCCTTTTCATTTTTTGGTGGGAGTGTCCCTTTAAAGTTGTTATAATACTTTCACATTCTCAACCTTGACATGCAATGTACAGCCCAGCACTTCATGGGAAATAGTGCATGTATTTGCCCAGTCCGGTTTTATGTAGTGTTTTATTGATCTGGTATCTATGCATGTGTTGATGGACTTGGTCTCTAGTTTCTAGCACCATATTAGACACAAAAGGCGCTTCCTTAAAGTTTAGCGCTCAGCTCTGGAATTCTCCAATCACATAGCACATTATAACTGGTTACTATGGTGATAGCTCCATCTTTACTTGATTGTTTAGAATAGAATTGTATAAAAGTGCCCCTTATTTGGTAACAATAGATCTGCTGGCTCCTGAAAGTTTGGGCTTTTTGTCAAGTTCTTGTTTAGGTTATACATTTTGAATAGTACCACAGAACCTATGGGTTCTTTTGTTTTTTTTTTTTGGCCAGTGTAGATCTCAATATTCCATATGGTCAATGAGGGACACTTGTTTTTGTGAGAAAAATAAAAGTGTTTCTTTTACAGAAGAGTATATATAAAACGATTTACTGCAGTGTATACACACTTTAAACTGATTTAATTTGTGAATAGACTCAATCACACTGGGCATTCTTACTTAGCTCCTAGAAAAGAGGGGCACTAGAGGAGGAAAGAGGCATCTGGGATCAAAATAGGGACTTATCCCTCCTAAAAGGTAAACTTGAATGGTATAGGAACCACATCAAAACCATTACAAGCCATATCTGTCCAGGAGAACACCATAAATGGTCTACCACAGTATCTTCACACTGAAATAGGCCCCTAGAAATAACAAAAATAAAATGAACAGCACAGAGAAATAAAAAGTACAATGACCATGTAACTTTAGGCCAATCTCCAAAGATCTGAATGGAAAAAGTCGGAAAAATATATATTCTGTTGCAAACGTAGCATTTATTCCAAAGACAGTGTAAAAAGAAAAAAAAAAAAAAAGGTACATTTGAAAGTGATCCTTAACTTGACTGAAACACTGAAACATCCCTCTAAAGACTACTGCTGAGAATTGCATCAGTTCCAGCCCATAAAACAGACGAATGATAAAATTCAAAAAGTGTTACCTCATTTGTCACAACACACTTTCCTTCAGGTCCGGAGAGGTCTTTCCAATTGCAAGTGAGAGACAAAGTTATATTTTGGCGACTGCATTAATGTCAAAATATAAATGTGAAAAGAACAGTCAAGGACATAGATAAAGCTGCTTGCTCCATGCACAACAGAGATAGTACGACAATTCTCTCTTCTGCTGGAATCACACAGATTTTTATTGTTTTTGGTAGAGATTAGCTTTTGGTTTTTCTGTTTACTTTTTTCGTCTGGAAGATATTGCTATTTCATAACGAAAAACAGGCTTAAATAAAACATCAAAAATGTCTTACAAAAATAAAAAAAGAAGTACCCAAAAAAAAACTAAGGGAAAACAGTCATAATTACAGTGTAGTTCTTTTCTTCAGTCTCTCGTACAACAGAAGTAAAAGAAGGGTTTTTAGCAAAAATATACTTTTTGATCCCATAAGGTGGTTTAAATAAGACAAAAAGGTAGAAAAAAACACCAGCTCTTTTTATAATACAGCCATGTAACATTACAAGAAATCTGCATCTCTCAACTTTTCCTCTCATTTTGGGTTCAAATATATTTAGGATCTCTACTACAAAATCAGGTCACCGTGGATAAATAGACCGTAGGAATCAAGGGTGTGTCAATATGAAGATCGAATATTAGACTGATTATTTTTGTTAGATATTTGTGTGTAATAAGTATGTTATATTTATTGAAATGTTTGTAAATTTTGATATTTTTGCAATAAAAAAATAAAGTATATATATTTAGGATTTCTACCCCGATTTTGAGGATAAAACATTGATTTTTCATACTATGCAGGAACGCTCCTGAACTTCGTGAGTGATTCAACCTTGGTTTACTACTCTAGCAGTCTAAACGTAAGCAAACAGGTAAATATCAGTCACAGCGATTGTCCTGGTCAAGTTCAAGCATAGTCTTTTCCTCCATACTGATTAGTTGATGCACAATGTACCAGTTATTAGTACATATTAGAGTCTAAAGGAGGTCCTACTGAATAATACTGCTTTACCCTTGCATCATGGATTCGGTAAAGCCTCGGTTGGTCATTCTATTTGAGAACGCACAGTTTTGGCTGAGCACTGCTCAGTACCGCTGAATGGATGTCAGCCGCGCTCAGTTGAGCACTATGGGACACGCTGGCTGCACGCTTCCAAAATGTTCCGGAGCACTGGAGGTAAATTAAATGATTTGAGGGTGATGCTTTATGGAGCCCTGCCATTATATGTGCATGGGAGTGCGAGAATTAAAGGTAATGCCATTACAGGCCAGCATACTTCTATAATAATACATACATCACTGGAATAAATACACACATACAGTAACATATTTGTGACCATTATAAAATAGAATAGATTAGTGCTTTATAAAAGGTGCTTATCAAATAGAATAGTATAGGGTTAATATTAAAAGATCGTTTGGCCGAAAAAGACTTGATTCATATAGTCATTTTTTTACTTCAATACGAAACCTTCTCTTAAAGGGACTGTATCACCTAAACATTGTTTTACTGTGCATGTAGTGGATACAAATAAATATTGAAAATGATGTATACATTGTGTTCGTAAAACTGCAAACAAACGCCTAAATGTGCCTGTGGAAATGTATGCAAATGAGCTTTTCAATAAGATTGCAGTTTTGCTAACACAGTATAGAGAAAGTGTTTAATCTTTTTTTTTTATTCTTTACATTTAAAGTACAAACATGGTTTAGGTGATACAGTCCCTTTGACCCCACTTAAACACTATAATTTGAGTCTTGTAAATCTTCAAACAAACACAAAGTCCATGGCAATTTTAGGTCAATCTCCAAAAATGGAGTCTGAGGATCAGCCCAAAACTATGGTTGTCCACTGGGATTTTAACTCGTGACCTGGTGGATGTGCACTCACCGGGGATTTTTGGAGACATTGGAGGACTTCAGCTTTCATACTTTTTAATGCAGATGTACAGTTGTGAATTCACCCGTGTCTCCCACCTGAAGCCTCAATTAACCCTGTAACACCCTTTCGTTACAGAGTGATTCATAGCCAGAGACATTGAAGCAGACGGTCAGACTGCACAGCTCATCGTGGGGGGCTGCGATGAGCTGCTGTTCCTAGTATGTTATATGACATCCCCATTATATTTTGGACCATGTCTGTTCAGACGGCATAAAATGTCCTTATGCACTAAGTGGTTTGGCCACTCTAGTTTTTGCATGGGCTCAACCCCTTTTCAAATTATGGATGACCCAAGCGGTTTGCTGGGGAGATGTCATTAGCAGCCACTGGTCTCCGCTCTGAATCTCCGACTCCGATCCTGACACTAAGAGAGGAGGAGGATCCAACCTTGTTAAGAAAGCTGCAAAGCTCCTGCATGGTCTACTACAGTAATGGTTTTATTTAAAATGTGAGCTTTACTCTGCATTAAAAATTCTCTTTTGTTAAGCCCTGATTTTAATCAAAGAAAGATTAAATTAATACAGCCGCTCGAAGGAAGCACAGCTTCCTCCATTTTTGTTGTTCTATTTTCGCGGGTGTACATTGAGGACTTTCCCACCTGCGGTTTGAATCACCCCGGCAGGTACTTAATGAACCTGCCTCTTCAGATTTAATTATTGGTTTCTGACAAGTCAACATAATAGAAATCCGCCTAACCAGGCGAGTTCCCCGGTGGCATGTTCAATTACACAGGTTGTTCTTTCACATTAGAGGTCTGAAGGTTTTACTAATTTAACAATGTCAAAAAATAAACATGAATACCACTCTATCCAATGACCCTCGTGTCATACAATATAGTAAGAGAATGCCTCACACAAAGTACAAGCTGCTCAAATTGATGCTGATGCCCTTCCAAAGCCAAGTAAAACGGGTAAATACAGAAAGGGCTTGTTTAAGCCAAAACAAGCAACATCTAATATCTTACATTGACTGCATATGTTTAGAAACTGAATAACAAAATGTGTGTCGGTGTGTACTACGATGGACTGATTCCAGACTTCCAAAGCTCTAAGAAGGGCATATTACAAAGGACACGAAGTAAAAAAAATAATAACAACATAAAGAAGTTCAAAGAATAAGGAAAATGCAATCTCGCACAAAAGAAAATCCGCAGAGCGGGACATTCTTCTTCGGGTGATTTAATGGCCACACTATCCCTAACACCACCAGACTCCCAACTAGAGATTATGGGGGTCCAGTAAAAATTCAGCGCACACAAAAGACAGCGCCAAATAATGCTGCTACTGGCATGTGCGTCTATGTTTGAAGTAGACTCCCGACTTTCGGGAGTGCGCTGCGTCCGCATACTATTTTGGCTGTGCCGGCACTCATTGCACTGGTGCAGCAAATGTATAAAAAAAATTAAAAAATCAAGCGGGAATCCCTGCCAAACAGAAGGAAATCACTTCGGGCGGTTCATATGGACTTCCCTTTTTAGGACTTGGCGTCTTCTGGATGTCTGTGAATTCGGTGTATTTTAAAAAGTTTGTGTGCCCAGAAAAAAAAATATAGCAGA